>JAHWXV010286488.1:0-15337 GCA_024586415.1 Phrixothrix hirtus | reverse complement strand
ACTTTATTAAAGTAAACACTCATTTGATTTATATTTTTAATCTTAGTTCATACACATGTGAAGTGTGACGTCACTGCAAAGATAAAAAGATCCAACTATACATTTACCGGTTATGTTGATTGTCACTTTCTGATACATTTTCCGAACTCTTGTGATTGTCGTAATAAAGTCACGATTATAACTACTTCATAACAAGTACGTTATGGTGCATAATGGTACTAGTACTAATATGAAGTGGAATAAAGGTGTACTATCAAATTGTAGTTAGCACAAAAAATAGTGTATGACCCTTTGGGTCTCGATTTCCTAACTTTTTCTCGACCTTTTATAAGGCACTTCCCGATATTGCATCGTAATATACAAAGATTTATACGGGTGTATTTTGTAGCGCGTAGAAATCTATTTGTATAGAGAGCTGTTAATTCATACAACAATACTTGTTCAACTATTTCGAAATTCCCCTCCAATATCACTATTGCTAATAAATCGTTCATTTTAATTTACTTGTTTGGTTCTTCTACTGCATGAATAGAAAGGTTAAAGATACGACTTGTCAAAATTTGCAATGCGTATCATAAGTTGCTTTGTGATTCGTACGCTATTGCTAAAAATATAACATCCTACCTTCCTTTAGTCTCGCAACTTTTAAGTTAACGTAACTTTTAACGGATAATCGTTAACGTTCTAATAGACATTTTAAATAAAAGAGCGAAAACTTGATATTATCCTTAATGGAACTTGATGTGTCCTAAGAACCTCTATAATAAAAATCCTCCCTAATCAATGGGCGCATTCAGAAAACACAACGATTGTGTAACTGTTGGAGATATGTATTGTGAACACATTTGATCAGCGAGCACCTTCCCAAGGAAATGGCTGAATCGTATAATCTAGAGTATACGTATAATAATGCTTGTTACAGATTCTGCAAAAATTCACACAATGTCGAAAAATGGTAAATATTTATTTACGATAAAATTACGGTTATTTCGACCATAAATCTTAACATCTCTCCATCTACAATGTTGTTATCTAACAATGTTAATATTATTCACATCCATTTTTGAATTACAATGCTAGTTGTTGAGGTTGTATTCTTTTTGTATTTACCGCCTATCTGAAAAATGTAACAACCCCGTTCAGAGAACTACCCACTAAGAGCAATCTGATCATTGAAGACTCACTCAATTTATCCATAATCGTTGTGTTTTGTGAACGCACCCAATGCTTCGAACTCGAACGCTCCAGTTTGGGGTAAAAGTTACCTACGATTGGTAGTATTATATTAATTTTAAAAGTTGGTCATTTTGCAACAACTGCCGCCAATACGTCATTGTATGTAAATGCTTTTCCAAATTGAACACAGTTTGCCAGTGTCAGTAATAAAGTGTTTTATTATATTAATTATAATTATAAAATGTAAGTACAAGCTTGTTTTACGCACGCACACTTTGAGTAACAAAGTTCAAAACTTCTAATTGCAGAATTAACATGAAATTAAATATATCTTATCCAGCAACAGGGTGTCAGAAATTATTCGAAATAGTAGATGATCACAAAGTGAGAATGTTTTACGATAAACGAATGGGTTCTGAAGTTCATGCCGATCCTTTAGGAGAAGATTGGAAGGGTTACATATTTAAAATTACAGGAGGTAATGACAAGCAAGGTTTTCCTATGAAACAAGGTGTATTAACAACAGGACGTGTGCGTTTATTACTGCCTAAATCGCACACTTGTTATCGTCCCCGCCGTGATGGCGAACGGCGACGCAAATCAGTTCATGGTTGCATTGTTGATTCTAATATGAGCGTATTGTCATTGATTATTATCCGTAAAGGTGACGGGGATATTCCAGGTTTAACAGATAAGACAATGCCTCGTCTTTTAGGACCAAAACGCGCCAACAATATTCGAAAGCTGTTCAATTTGACAAAATCAGATGATGTTTGTCAATATGTAATTAAATGCCCATTACCTTTGAAAGAAGGTAAAAAACAACGTTTTAAGGCCCCCAAAGTTCAGCGTTTAATTACTCCTCAAGCTTTGCAACGTAAACGCCATCGCTTGGCTTTAAAGAAGAAGCGAATATTAAAATGTAAAGAAGAAGTGAAGGTTTATAAAAAGTTGCTGGCACAACGCCACAAGGAATCTAAATTGCTTAGACAGGAATTAAAGCGACGTCGGTCTGCTAGCCTTCGTGATAGCAAATCTAGTTTGGATAGCCCTTAATTATTCTGGTTTTGTCCAATATTACTTCACCAAATTCATATTTTTAATATATTTTTTAAGTTGGTTGATGAATTCGAAAAATATTTTAGTATTATTTAATGTTATGTTGGAATGTGGCTTTATTTTGCTTAGCTGCACATTTGTGATACAATTTCACACAAAGTAAATATTGATAGTGTATAGTATTATTTTTTGAGTGATATGCAAGGTGAATCATTTTATTTATCAACTTTAACTTCGGATTTGTGGCAAGAAACTGATGCCGCAGTTTTGAATTTATCTAATGCTTATATGAGACTGATAGTTTATGATGGAGAATTTCCAAATGATATTTAAACATAAGTGATACATTTTTGCCAAAGATTGTTTTATATTATTTAATTATAGCAACTAACCTATATAGATCACAAATGGAGGACTAATTCCTTTGTAAATTTATTTTAAATAATTTGTTAAGTCGCCGAAAAAATCCAACTCACTGATTATATTAATCCTAACATTGAGTTCAATTGAAATTGTTGATGCTTGGTACTAATTCAATCTTATATGACATTGATGCAAAATTTTATGATGTAAACCATTGTGGAACCACAAGCTTCTAACTTCCTTGATCAATGAGATACACCCAAGTACGACAAAAATGGGATACTTTTTAGCATGGGTAATTTGAAAGGTGTTCTCACAGGCACATGTAAAAAAATATGTCTTACTTTCTGCCAATTTCTCAAAATCAGTGAGGCACATTTTGTATTGTTCCTTTATTAGATGATCTGTGATCAAACTATAAAAAGAATGTTTTTAAAGTTGGTATTTTAACAAAAAGTGAGACTGTGCATTACTAAATAACAAAACAAAGTTAATTGCCACATTTTATTTTAGTTATTAAACTTCATTCATGACCTAAAAATTTCCATCTAAAATTGGTTATCAAATTTGCAGAAAGTCTCATTCACTAGAGTTCCCGTTGGTTTAGGTTTGATTCTTAGTAGTGGAGCTTAAATTTATGATATCTTTGGACACTGACGATTGCAATTTTTATTTATGAAACTGTTTTTGTAACAGCAAATTTCCATTATCAATGTAAGCTGTAGGTATTACAATGCACTCAAATTTAGAAAAGTTATTGGAAATTTCAGCTAATCATTTACTTCTATAGACAATGTACATTCTCTGAAAACACCACATGCTTATGTATAGTTGTTATTGTTTATTTGCATTTGTAATGCAGTACATTTTTACTTTCTCTTACGTATACGAAATATAGTATTATATAGAAAGTTATGTTTTTGGTCAAAATTTTCGATGTCAATTTTTTAGCAGAAATACATAGAAATATGTACACACTTACCAATAAAACATAATAAAATAACTAACTTAAATACGTTAAATCTATATATTTCATACATAAAAATATAAATTATTTAAAGTAGTCTTGAATCATTGATTGTCTTGTATATTTGTCAGATGGAAACGGTCTTCTAATTCTATTTGTAATAATGAACTTATGATATTAATTAATTTGGGATTATTTTTTTGTACCAAAAATGATTTTAATAATTTTGTGATTGATAATGCCTGGCAAAAATTAAATATTTGATCTGAATCATGCTCTTCGTTGACAGAATCTCTGCCTTCAATATCTGAGGAATCGCTAACACTAATAGTCTTTACTATAGTCATTATTTCACATGTATTATCTTCTGTGGGCACTTCACTATCAATTTCCGCATATTCGGCTATAGTCCTTATTTGATTTCCAGACATTTTCAATAATTTAGCTAAAGTAGCAAATTTATGTCTTCTTTTGAATCTTCAATGTTGACGAGTATACCATCATACCCAGCTTTATGAAAACAGTTTTTTTATTGTCATTAGGGACTTGTAGACATGCAGCTGAAATCCATGTTATTGCTTGTAAAACATTTACGCTTTTCAGAAACGAGGTGCTGTTATCACTAGATTCTTTTGATGCTACCAAATGCTTCAACAGAAAACTTCTGTAGCATATTTTAAAATTCTGAATAATAATGCCTTGGTCAAGTGGTTGGATAACTGCAGTGTAGTTCGTAGGAAAAAAGACAAGCTTATATTTTCCAGTGTGATTTCTGAATGAGATGTTGCATTGTGAAGAAAAAGCAAAATTTTTCTATTCCTTTTCTTCATCCAATTGATGAAGCCACTCCATCATTATTTCCCTGGTCATCCGTGCCCTTTTGTTGGATTTCCAGATGATATTAAAATTTTCTGGATTCATACCATTGAAATATTGAGGTTTGGCATATTTTCCAATCACAAGTGGTTTTTCATGATCACCCACAATATTTACACAAAACATTGACCGTTAACCGGTCCTTTGAAATTTTCCAATCTCTACATGGGTCACTTTTCAAACACTATTTTGTTTGGTAAGGCACCAAAAAAGAACTCAGTTTTATCAGTGTTCCAAATGTCTTCTGGAGAATAGTTTTTCACAATTTTTGGTAGTTTTTGTATTCATGAAGAAACAATTTCCTGATTAAGTTCAGCTGATTCACCACAAATAGCCTTAAATGAAATTGCATGATGAACATGAAACTTTTTAAGTCATCCATTTGAAGCTTGAAAAATTACTAAACCTAGTTCCTTAGTCACTTCTTTAGCTCTTACTTCTTGTAATAGTGGTCCAGATATCGGCAACTTATTTGCACATGCTCGACAAAACCACTCAAACACAATATGATCAACATTTGCACTGCTTGACATAGAAAATTGCCATGTCAAATTGGGGTTTCTATTTTCTTGCCATAACTTCTTTAACTCAGTTTCTGGGAAGGATTAAGGTACCCTTTTTGCGCTAAGACAGTTTTTTAAAAAAGTACCTCTTTTAAGGATGAGAGAATAGTAAATAAGTACAACAACATAGGTAAAATTTTAATTAAATTCTCTATACAAAAGCGTTTGATCGAGAATATTAACAAAACGTGTAACTTAAAGATTGAATGGACTGATAACTACAACTCTGTTATAAAAATTTAAATAAATACTAGTATAACTTTTGTTTTAAATAAGCTTAAAATACTTTCTCATAAAGTGCGATTGTAATGCGTTCTGTAACCGCATCATCAATCAATATCGAAATGTAAGAGTGCACAAGCAAAGGCCATGTTTTTTTGAAATTTTCCCTTTTTTTTTACCATAACAGCCTACATAATACTTTTGTGTTTTGGGTAACAGACTGTTGCTCAGATTTTCTTTTCCTTCTAAAGCAAGCACTCTGTGGTCAGTTTTCTTTGTTTTACTTCTGATAGTGAAGAATTGCAATGATATTATCTAAGCGACAAAATGCAGAAGTTTTCTACATTTATCAGAAAATTGTTGCATTTAATTAATAATTAAAAAAAAGAATTAAATATGTGAAAGGTAATTAGAACATTATTGTTGAACCACCTTTATATCTAACGATGAAATTATCTTACAGTTTACGTGAGACCACTTTAGCATTGTAAACACAATTATCCTTCTGGTCCACTGGGACTGCTAACAATTTTTTAAAAATTTGCATGTTAGGCATCACAATGGATTCTAATTAAGTTAATGTTCCACATGGGTTTAAAGAGGTCTTTAAATGAGCAAAAATAGTTTTGGCCCGATCGCAAAATTTACTAATATTCTGACAGCGCTTAACGTGTTAATGAAACTACCATTGTGTTTTATTCTCATACCAATCTCTTCTTATATTTTGTTTCGTACCTAAGCATCCTTGTACTTTGAATGTTTTAAATTATATAGACAGGGATGGTAGGACACTAGTTCATACAGCATCACATCCTGTATGTCACTCATTCCCTCAAGTTCTCATTTTGCCATTGTAAGATTTTAATTGATCTGGTTGTAGCACTTCATAATTAATTCGTATTTTTCTGTTAAAATTAAACTAATTTTGCAGTGAAATATTTCACTTTACACGAACTAGCATTGCAGTTTCAATGGACATGCTCGTGATGATCTCATTTGTATCAGTTTAAAATGAAAATCACTTAAAATGGTACATCAAAATCTTTAATAATGTTAAAAATAAAATATCTGAAGTCTGCATTTCTAGCCATAATACTGCTCACTTTACGAGTGAAATGACTTAGATCGTACAATTCCATCGTGCATTTTCAGCACAATACAATTTTAATCATACGTGAAAGTCATAGTCAGACTTTTAGTATCATTTACTCTCAGCTTTTAAGTATAAAGTATTTTTTTATATAAAATACTAGTCTCTCTATTTTGGTTGTTTTTAACAAGTCCAACTACTTTTATGTATCCTATCTTTACATTTTCAGTATTTTTCAAGTTGTTCAAACCTATTTTTGTAAGTTTTTCGAATTAAAAAAGCACTTTGACTACATAAAATTGTCCCAGTTTTTATAGTTGTTCTTATGAGACTTGCGTATTGATTGGTAACTTTTTTATCCTTCATTCCGGTTTGTACCCTTTGATATTTGCGGTAACATGTAGAAAGTTTTGTACTGTATATAAATAAACACATAGAAAACAGACTGTTTTTTGCTGACTGGAGCAGTTATCTGAACAGATTATCAAATCAATCTTTATACTTTTCATTTGATTACTACATGCTTCAAACAATTATGTAGATTTCAATACACATGTCTCAATTTTACAACTACCTTAACTTGAGATTCGTCCCATACAAAGCATTTATCAGTGTGTTTTGAGTTCATATATGGTAAACTTAAAGACGTTGAATTTTTTGGTGTAATAAGATGTAGATATATTATTCCTTGGGCAATGTAAGGGTTGATTTATGAAGTACAGTTGACTGTTATTGAAACTAACCAATACAAAAAGTATTTATAATGAAGATTCCCTTTCAACTGGCAGCCAATTATACTTTGTAAAATGAGCCCCAAGACTGCCTGCAAATCATAAACGGTAACTACATTTTCAACAGAAATACTATTTTTATCTTTCTCTTACCTTTATGTGACAAATTCTCGTTCAAACGATTCTCATATTTTTTCTTCTGAAGAAGCATTGGAGTAGGCAACACACTTTTGCACTGATTCTTTTTTGGTGAAAAAGAAGATATACAATATTGAATTCATTGTGAAGTATTGTGGTGAACATTAGATAATTAACATAAGTTTGTCTATTTCTCACATGAATCTGCCAATTTTTTAATGCCTCTTTCTAAAAATCATAAAGCCTTGAATCAAAATAATCGGAGTTCTTTGTTCATGAATTGTTACGTTTTTTAGTTTAAAAAAAATCTGTTAGCCCAAGGTTGGGAAAACACAGTAGATACTGGATCGTTACCACCCCATTGTCATTTTTCTTTATTTCGGAATCATGCATTGGTCGTGATTTGTGAGGGCTGGTTATTTTTTATTTTGTTTACAATCCAAATGATCATAGTAAACCTGTTCTGTTATTCTTGGGCCACGTTTAAAGAATTCAAAATGAATTATGCTTTTACAGCCACACTGTACGAACAATAAAGCTTTTTGGAGTCATTTTAGCTACTTAGCCACTTGGTAACCATTGTTTTATATGTTTGGTGGGAATACAATACTGATATTTGATCTTCAGTAATAAGATGATCTTAAAATGACATTTTTGATTTGACTTTTAAAAGACATTGAAGTTTGTTTGGTCACCCATGTTATGTTCACCCAGTTGATGCAATATCCGTTTTTCTCATTGCTACACCTTGCTAATATTTTTCATGTTCCTGCATACTTGGCTAGGAATATCCTAAATTGTATGCTTAGGGTTAGATTTGCTTCAATTCCTACAGTTAGATGGTCTTCTACTTTTAGAACTATTTTTCAAATCAAAATATCACAATTAAAATTTCTAGGACCATCCTGACATTTTCAAATGTTTTAAACATCCTCTAATATTCCGCAAATGTTTTTAGTTGCACTAATAGTCCCCTTTATTGATAAATAAATTCTCCACTCTGAATAAATCCTTCAATTGCAAATTTATGTAAAAATTTATATTTAAATTATTTAACAATGCTTTTAAAATATTCGGATAATAAAATTAAACTAAAACACATGATGACATTTCATCAGGCATAGCATAACTCACTGTTGAAATTAGTCATCATAAAAACATTATTTTTAGTATGTCTATTTGTAAACTGACAAAATTGTTTACAGAATTATCTCTACATACAGAGTGTAGCTGAATTGCCTGGCCAAACTTCAAAAACATATGATAATGTATGAGAATCATATTTGGAATAGTAACATTTTTAGAAAAATTTCTCTCGGATGAGGATCAAACCGGCAACTTCTGTCCAGATCTCAGACACTTTACTGACTAAGCTACTGAGGGTTTGGTCCCCACCTGAGTAGAAATCCTCTTCCAATGTTGCACTTAATGAATTTAATTTATTTTTATTTTATTTTAAGGATAGAAGCGAGACTATTGGGTTTAAGAACATGTTGGAGTGACCTAAATAATAAAAGAAGCTGTAATAAATGTATGTTCAAAAATGTTCCCTTAAAAAGTTCTAGTGACTATTAAAAGAATAATGTGATTAGATTTTCGTTAGAAAAAACTTACAACTGAAGATTTTTATTATTGCAAACTTTATTGCAGCAAGTTGTCCAACTTGTATTAATTGATATAGCACTTGGTGGAACATTTTTATTAAATAAAAATAAAATAATGCTTTTGAAATGTCCACTATATATTTTTTTTTTATTTAAAACACCTGAAGTGCTTTTAGGCCTTTTTCAAAGATTAACCCTTGGAAAAGGCTGTTGTCAACCGAAAACTACTTCGGCTGTTTTAATTGAGAAAAAAAATTAAATATCATAGTGAACATTTCACAAGCGTTGTTTTATTTTTTAATCTAACAAAGAGTTGGCACCTTAATTAAAATACGAAGTAAGTTGTCATATCGGTTGAAGGGGGAGGTTGGGTATAATAATGTCCTAAAAGGGCTTGCTTGAATTAGCCTTTGTGAGAAAATTTGGCTGTTTGTACAATATATACAATGATGGTGTGAAAGCTACTAAGTAACTCGGCTGGCACGGAGAGAGTTCAAATCACCAGTCACAATTTTTTTATTTGAATTTTTTTTTTTTTATTATGAAGTTGTACTATCTAATAATAATTACAAATGATAATAACAAAATTTTTGTAAATTTCAATTATTATCACCAGCTAAACGCAAATTCGTTAAAACAAGATATTAGACTGGTCGACTATTACAGTTACTTAGTAGCTTTCACATCATCATAGTACACATTGTTTAAATAATCTAATTTTCAACTTTAGATGCAATTTTCTCACAAATGAAGGCCTCTTCAAGCAAACCCTTTTAGGACATTAGTATACCCAACCTTCCCTTTCGATTAATGTGTCAACTCCTTGTAAGTTATCCAACATTATGTACTTATATTATATGATTGAAATGGCTTCCTTAAGCAACTAGCAACACAAGCCTCACAACATCGCACCATTGATTGAAACATGTTTCAAAATTCCAGGTGTATTCCAAATGTCTTGAAAACACTTCTACTATAGGAATTGGTGTAGAATAAACAGTACTTCTTAAATGACCTTATAAAAAGCTATTCGTTCTAATCTACATTGTTTAGAAATTCTCTGGCAGCACCATCATGCACAAAGCATAAATTTTGACATACTTTTAGTTCACCTGTCCATATGTAAAATCCAAGTTGGTCTTTTTAATATTTGTATAATTAATTGTTTTCACAAATGCTAAGCAAACAATTATTGCCTAGAAAAACAGCAATTGACAGCTTGTTTGATCGTAGTCATGGTTTTGTTCCAATTTTAAAATTTCTATAACTTCTTTTTTGACTGACTACATGTTGATTAGAAGTTCTTCGTCGATTGTGTGGGTCACTTCTACATGTTCTTGAAATTTGGCCAAGCAATACCGATATAACTTGTATGCATTTGTGTATGGAGACACCTTTCCCGCATATGTTTAGACTTTCCTATTGGTTGATTATATACCTACCCTGTACACTCACATCCTTGAAGTAGTGCATTTTGCATTTTTCCCTTTTTTTGTGCTACAAAGTTTCTACTATTATCAGATTTTTTAATTTTGACCCCTAATTGACTGAAAAACATTGGTAAAGCAAATTAGGTTGGATGGCGAAATTAATTCTTTATTAATTATAAACAATTTCGTTTGTTACATCACATAATGTCATAAATTGTGCTGATTATAAGATAATTACTAAAAGAATATTGCACTAAATGCAATAAATTTTATATGTTCGGTTTACAACATTACTAACACACTATGAGAATAACAATAGCTGATTCTTGCATTCTGTTAGACTACTATAAGTTTTTTCATACTATTGCACTGTAAATGTTTAATTAATGAAGAATTTTTAAGAAATTCACATTATTGAATGAAATTAATCTTTTATTATTATGTTTGAAGCTCCTACGAGTTGGTGCGAACTTAAAAATACCTTGAAATACTAATAAATAAATATATCTAAATATAGATATATAAATAATAAAAAAATTTGATATAATGTGTAAAAAGATGTAAGATTAGACGCAATAATCAGCTGTTCACAAGTTTTTGTTAAAACATGGAAATTTAGCAATTCCAGATATTGTTATTCTCATAGCACATTAGAAATGTTGTAAACGAAACACTGCTAAAATTGTATTGTACTTAGGGCCAGTACTTTCAACCCCGGTTAAATGTAATCCTTGGTTAATATCATAATAACCATTGTCAGCACAATAGTAACCAAGGCAAATAACTGCTGATTAAATTTAACGGGAAATGAAAGTACCGGCCCTTAGTGTAGTATTTTTTTTGTAATTTATAAAGTGGTGTGTTTGTAAAATCTTAAAATCGGCACAATGTGATACAACAAAAATGAGATCGTTTATAGATTTTAAACAGTAATTTGGTTTCATCTAATTCGCTTTACTAGCTTTTTCTATTCGCTGTCAAAATTTAAAAACTGATAGTATTTTATATAGAAAATTTTTTATGTGATAATAGCTAAACGTTAAACATATTAAAATGACACGAAAACATTAGATATAGATATTTTTGAATATATATTAAAGTTTTAATTTAAATGTTCACGTCCAATTTAGTTTGGGACACACATTATGTTATAAACAAACGAGTCAATTAGAGATGTTTTAAACTGTAAAAATCCACTTTATCATTCTGCACAATATATGATAATGCCTTTACACTAGGTTTGCTATATCACATAGCAGTTTGCACTTGGTCACATTAACAAAGTGAATCTTTACATTTTAAAATATTTATACTAAATCATTTGAACACGACATATTTTGTCTACAAAACTTCTTTTAAGATGATATGTTAGATAAGTCAATCAAACTTTAATTACAAATATAAAAGTGATAATTTTAATTTTATGTTAAATGTGATTAAAGTTAATTTTAGATGTTAAATATTTTAGACTATAAATAAAGCTTAAATGTGATACTATTTAATTTCTTTAGTCAATTTTCACCTGTTTGTAAATAAACAAAACTAATATTTTGTTTTTTGAAAGACAGTTGTCATTTCAAAGAATAACATGTTTATGGTATGTATATTAAATCACTTAATATATTCATTGTTCTGATATGTGTATTTTTTATTTTCTTTTTGTAGATATAATAGAAACTGATGTTTTTAAAAATTGGTTTATATTTGTTTCGATGCCATAACAATGTCTAAAATGATATGTTTAGATTTTTAGGGATTTGTTTTAAATTTGTGTCTATGCAGGAAAGCAATGAAGTGATGTCAGAATAGAGTTACATGACTATCTCATCATATTGCCAATCGCAAATAACAATATATAATTATATATAATCATGCATTTGCGAAAGATTGATGTCAATGGTATTTAAATACAGTATGATTTTAAATGTTTGAGGATAGTTAGAATTTGACTCTATTCATTTTTGTGTATTTTGTATCTTCTGTATGGCTAAAAAATACAAGTGTCAAAATTACAATAGGTGACGGGTGTACAAAATATTCATTATTATTAACGTTTGTTTTGATTCAATAATAAATCGAATTGTATTTTACTTTTTATCAATTCAATTTCATGCAATTAATGTATATTATAACTTCAATTCGATGATGTGAAGATTGCTGGGGCTAACTCTAGCTCAAGAAATTCAGAAGCCGCCAGGTGTTTATTAATCCAATAACTAAATTACAAGTAAATTGCAAGGGTGCTTTTATCAGATATCTGTGATAATATAATTAAAGTGGGCAAATTTACTTAATAGTTACAGATCTAACAATCACTTGTAAACATAAATAAAGCACAAGAATGGTTAATCATTTAATGTAACAAAAAAATAAATTGTATATATCACAAAGTTACACTCAACACTGGTATATAATAAATAATTATTGAAAAGCAAACGTAGATATGAATATTTACAATATGAATAATCAAAGTAATTTTGCAATAATTAACAAGTTACCAAACAGCATTCAAGGCAGCAATATGCGATCAATCGGCTTATCCACGTGGCGTAATTATAAATGATTTCTCAGCTGGAAGTGTTTAGACCCTTCATATTGGAAGATACCTACAGAAAAATAAATACAAGTACATAAATTGAATCAAAGTATCACACTAAATCTGATCACAAACTATTAGATCAAATGTAAGAATTTAAATTCAATTGATTAAATATGAATAAGTCAAAATATTAAGGAACTGATAATTATAAACAATTAGGAGCATTATTTAATGGCGGTTTTTAAAATTTAGATTGCCAAAGTTAAATAAATAAATATGAAATCCAATTTTGAGAAGATCCCAAGTTCAAACAAAAAAAAGATCTAAGGTCCAAAATGATTTGGCAGGCCCTACATGAGATCAAAGCTGTGCAAGTAAAATTGATTATTAACTAACACAATTATTAGGCCTGAAGTTTCAGGATGAATTTTATTAAATTATTACATAGTAATTTTAATATGGAGAGATGTAATCTCCAACATTCAAGTTGTGAAGTCAAGGAAGACATTAATGCCCCCCTTTTTGTTATTAAAAACAGCAACCAACTAGATATGACAACAGCTGTCTATGGCATCTAAGTGCTTGTCACTTGTCTATAATAAATATCCCATCTCACTCAATTCAGCGTAATATAAATTCAATATTTTTGAAAGTAAAGGTACTTCAATAAAATTGAACAGCTTAATCTCAATGTAAGTTGATGACAACCATTCCCAATATGGAACTGGGTTTTCACCCATTCTAAAAAAAGAATAATTAAATCTTCCTTCATAATTAACTGGAAATAAAAATAAGAGAATGGTCCCAACAAGTGGAACGACACAGAAATTTTTAAATAAACAGTTTGTAAAATATTAATTCACAAAATTTGGAAACGTGCCATTGTTTCACCTGCCGGAACGAGACTCTTCCCTAAACTTGTAAATAGACCATGATGCCTCGATCAGGGTCGAATTCATGCAAGAGCCGGCTTCCAGAATATCCAAACTGATTATATTGTTTGAAGTAATCAACAGTCAATCATTGCAAATTATAATTATAACATGAATGTAATATTATACTTATGCTTCAATGAATACAAAGAATTACAGTAATGATTAAATTATAATACACATGCATTTAAGAGTTAATTGTTCTAACTTTTGGAATAAAATAATTATAAGATTTATTTCTACGAATTTGACACTTGTTATATGAAAGATGAAATCTATGCAGTGTAAATACTCAAACTAATTAACAAAAAATGAAATGTTACAATTGTAATGTTACAATATCTAACATAAAAGAAAGATTAATGTGTAGGACTTAGGGTATTATTCCATTTTATAATGAACAAACTTATGAAAAATATGTAAATTGCTCATGGATGTAAAAAGCAGATATATTTCTTGTCATAGCGAAATCTAATAAAATTGTGTGTAAGAAACGCATAAATTCACAATTAAATTTTATTTTTCAATATAATCTCCCCTGACCAATACATTTATTACATTGTTTTAGTAACAATTCAATAGGTACCCTAAAAAAATATTGCTTCAATTTGTCTTGAAAATGTGCCCCAACTGCAGCCTTCACCTCTTCATCGTCACTGAAATGGCATCCTCGAAGGTCCCTTTTCAAAGCAAATTCACCTTTGGTCAGTTTCGTACGTTTTTTCACCGATATTTTGTCGTAATTTGTGCAAGAATACTGCAAAATATGCTCTGTTGATTCTGGTGTTGCATTCTCTAAAGTCTATAAGAAGAATGCTCTCAATCTCAAAATATCATAGCCACCACAGTAGCTACTCTATGGGGCATGGGAACGGAAGTGGGCTCCAAGATGGCTGCCAGAGTGTCTGAAGGGCTCAGAGCTAGATGTTGGAGTGGGGCGTAACCTTACGTGTAGGAATCGGGGGTGTAGTCCTAGTTAGGGCCAGTAGTATACCAAAGCAGTTTCTGGGACGCAACCTATCTTATGTAAAAAAAAATGGTGGTGGGAGGTAATTAACAGTTTATAAATGAGTAAAGTGGGAGCAGTTGTGTGTCGTTCATTTGTAAAGTAGGCGGAGTAATCGTTTATTTAGAAAGTAGGTGGTGGTATCAAGAGAATGGGCGTGGCTGTATCGGTCGGCCATTTTGTTTGTAGGGAGGTGGTTTGAAGCGTGTTGGTGGAAATCGCCTATTTGAAAGTGTTTGGTAGCCAAAACGGGCGTGGCTGTAACGGGCGGCCATTTTGTTTGTAGGGAGGAGGTTTGTTGGCGGCTGGTGTTTTGTTTGTAATTAAATTGCAGTTCGTCGAACTGCAATAACCTGCTGCACATCTAAACTTGTTAGAATTCTAACGACATTTTCTTGTAAGATTGAGATAACCTCATAAGTTAGAGAGAGAGAGAGATGTCACGATGTGGTGTTACAGATATTCTGTCACCTTTTCAAATTCACACTTCTCTTCAGTAGGATACAAATATTATTACATGGAACTTTTATCAAGCAACACCGCAACAGATTAACCTTGTCGAAGCAGCATTTGGATTATGGGGGAAATATGCAAATGTGCAATTTACACGGTCTTATAACAATCCAATGATTTTAATTTCA
>JAHWXV010286478.1:0-11999 GCA_024586415.1 Phrixothrix hirtus | reverse complement strand
AGTATCCCAAGTAATTTCAGTTTCCGCTCTTAAAGTAGGTTCCGAAAATCGGAATATACAGGGTATATTCTGTAGGATACCTTTGCAGTAGACTAAAGAGTCAGTGGAACCCGAATTTTCCCGAATTTTCCCGATTTTGCGTGCCTTTACAGTGTTCAAATGCGTTTGTTATCGACGATCCACGATCTCGCTCCACTGTAGTTTTGCCGGCAGAGGTAAATACATGTAAATAGATGTTTTATTTTCGATTTAACTTGTGATAAAGTTTGTGATTTTATATCAAAGAGAAGAAAGGTTGACATTAACCTACTTCTAGAAAATTGATTAATTCAAAGTTGCACCAAACTGCTTGAACTATGAATATTAACCCAAACACGGCAAGTTCTTAAACGTATTCAATTGAAACAGTGAAAACTTCAAACAAACTTTTGTTGCTAAGATGCGTTGCCATTGTATACTATAAAGTATAGTGTTAGTCTTTGAGAAACCGCTCGCTTGGTTAAACGACATATAAACTTAAATATCCACAAAAGTTGTAAGTAATTTAATTATTTATCAGAATTTAAAATCGAAATATAATTCTAATTTATATAAATCACTATTAATTTTTGTATTTTTAAGATTAGATGTCAATATCTGATCTAAACTAAACGCCTAAGCCGTAATTTCTATTCATAAAAAAAGTGTAACCCTGAAAATACTCGAAAAAATTCTAAATTTTTCACATTTCAAGCTGCGTAATTTGAACTAGCGCTAACATGCATTGCAGTTTTCCACTGTGTGATTAATAATAAATGCCATTGCTAATTTTTTTTACAATATATTGAATTATTGGTATAAAGAAAGCGAAGTGAGCTGAGTTTTAAAACAAAATGCATAGCAAACAAGACTTGGGCGTACTAGTGATAACATTTCTTCTTATTTTCGTTATTTGAATTTAGTATCGGAAGTATAGCTTATTTACTAGACGTACAGGCCAAAAAAAAATCTGAGTCGATTTACCTGGATCATCAGGTAAGCATGTACTACTTCGTTCTCATTTTAAATATTTGCTTGTTGAAGTACACTCAAAACCTACATCTTTCACTGCTTAATACGAGTTACAAGAAGAGTAAAAATAATAGCAACGCTAGCAACTTTTATCTCTGACTACACGCTCTCAGGTTACAGCAGGTGGTCTGTACATAATCCCTAGCCTCATTGTGGCTTGTGTGAAGTAGAAGTCATCTTTATTTAACGAATTAATTGCGTCAAGTTAAGTCGTCTCCAACCAATAATTTTAGGCACTATATTATTTTAAAACATCTAAATAATACCTGAATGTGCCTGGTATATATTTATTTAACAATTAAAGGCACCTGTTTCAGTTTTTTTAATAAATAAATATTGCACTTCATTGGTTTTTAGGAAATACTATTATTCTTTAGTTTTTTGAGTAAATTATTACGAGTTATAACAAAGGAATTGATTTCTAACGAAGCAAATCGGTATCTAATTTCAAATAGTAATTAAGCGATCAAGCTTATTTTTATTAGAAAATATAAGATATATGTTCCTTGATAACAATATATCAACGTCAGGTGGTGTTTTATAAATGAAGCTCCAAATTTATCCTTAATTATGTAAAAACCCACACCTTGTTAATGTTTCAAGGTGTTTAAAATTCTAATCTTGCTGAAGTCCCGCTGTGAGTATAAAATAAAGATGTAACCCAATATAAAATATTTAAAAATTTAATATTCATTAAATTATTTTATTATTATAGAAAACTATAATTTGATAACGCTACACACAAAATGTACATACTAAAACCTTTCTAATGCAATTGTATAGGTTTCCTCAAATCGATTTATACTACGCAATGGAAAAGTAATATACTAATACATTTTTAATATATTTTATTTTTATATGAAATATACTAATCGTTTAACTGTTAAATTGTTTATGGTTTATTTCGAAAAGATTTTACTTTTGTAAGTAAAAATGCACAAGGCTTTTAAAAAGAAGTCAATTGTTTTGCGATTATACACAATGTGACCCTAGCTGATCTGAACAAAACAATTTTTTTTAATTTTTAACTGTACGATAAAATGGTATAACTGCTAAAAGTATTTTCTTACATAAGAATCGTTAAACAAAGTTTAAACACCAATTACCGTTAACGTGAAAGTCCGAAATGAAGAAAAATGTTTTTGAAATGAATAGAAATGTTATATAATTTAGACACTGCACAAAAATTGTTTATTTACTTCAAGGTTTCAATGTTTCTCTATTATTATCATAGGCAAGCTGTTTCAAATATATCGATAAGAAAAAGTTCAATGGGTAAAAACTAGTGAACGAACCGACCAATCTATTGCTCCATAACAATTAATCTATCTGTTCGAAAAATGTTTTTGTAAACAATTTCTTACATATATTGTTAACAAAATACAGTTTCAAAATTAGACTCCTCTTACTAAGTGCTTTGATTAAAGTTCGGGATAAAAGCATAAACAGATGATTTTACATACACACTAATCATTAATTACTTTCTCTTACGTATATGAAATATAGTATAGAGAAATTAATGTTTTCGGTCAAAATTTTCGATGTCCAGTTTTTAGCGGAAATACACATTTTCAGGTACACTGAGTTTGAAACATAAGTTTTTAGGAATTGGTCTGTGTGTGTGTGCGCGCGCGCGCGCGTGTGTGTTCGCGTGTATGTGTGCACGTTGGCACGCGGGCAAGTGTGTGTGCGTATGTGTGTGTTTTGTGTGCTTGTGTGTCCTTGTGTGTGTGTGTATGTGAGTGCATGCGCGTGTGCGCAGGTGTGTGTGCGCGTGTGTGTACGCGCGTGCGTACGTGCGTGTGCGCGCGCGTGTTTGTGTGCGCGCGTGTTTTTGTGCGTGTATGCGCGCGCGTGTACGTGAGTGTGCGTGTACACGCATGTGTATGCGGGGCTTTGTATTCACGTGCGTATGTGCGCATGCGTGTGTGCGCGTGTGTGTGCGTGCGTGTGTATGTGCTTATATGTGCGCTTGTGTGTGATAGCGTGCATGTACGCGCGTGTGCGTGGGCGCGTATGTGTGCGTGCAGTTGCGTGAGCGCGCGTGTGTGCGCGCGTGTGCGAGTGCGCTTGTGTGTGCGCGTGTGTGCGGGTGTGGGTGTGCGCGTGCGTGTGTGCTGGTATGTGTTTGCTCGTGTGTGTTTGCGTGTGTGTTTGCGCGGATGCATTTGCGCGCGCGCTTGTGTATGTGTCTCTGTCTGTGTGTGCGTGCGTGCATGCGTGCGTGCGCGTGTGGGTGCGCGTGCTTGTGTAGGTGCGTACATAAGTGCGTTCGCGTGCGCGTGTATAGATGTATATTAGAAGATAGCATAATTTCAATTGTAAACTATAATAAGTTCATATATTTATATGTTTGTAAATAAGTTTTAGAAATAATCTAACATTAATTTTTTTGTGTGTTTACAACACGGTACTTTCAGAAATCTGCTTTTTTAAGGCCATCTACTGTTAAGTAGCATTAATGTTTAGCAAAATCGCATTTGCTATTTATTGGATGCGACATCTACAAATCTAAAGTCTAATGATTTTTTTAGACCACATTCACTAATGCCATCCAGTTTTTGTAGACCTGAAATACAAAATTTTGGTCAAGTGAAGTATCCATAAGATTGTTCAACTAGTATATACTTACATAATGGTACTACCAAGCGATAATCTTGTACCAATTTATACCTAGTTAATACTATAGTCGGAAGAAAAACACTTATATAGTATTCACACGAGATAATCAATTTAAAGGGATAAGAAATACGAGTAAGCATAAATTTAAATAAGTCCGCAAATTGGAAAACAAGCTAAGCAGTTATATTTATTATAATTTGGTTTCAGTTCATAGAGACAAAAATAACAATATAAGATAAAGTTATGAAAATTTTTCTGCAAGTCTTGAATTTTAAATTACTTTAGATAATTTATTTAAAGCTAACATTAATGTAAATAGTTAAATATGTACACAACGGTAATTTTACAGAGCAGGAAAAATGTAAATCTGTATTACTTTAAAGACGATCTAAAATGACTCATAAAATTCAAGTTTCCTTGCATAAAAGTAATGTATAAAGTTTCTAATTCGCCCAGGCTCAATCTATTTATAAAAAGATAAGATAAGATGTCCGTAGATAATATTACGCTTTTATTACCTCTAAGATTTCGAAATGTAAAAGGTAGACAAAATCAGCCTCTAGGTATAGGGATTTGTTAAACAACAGGTGAATTATGAGAGTTTTATATATTTAATTTATAGTTTAAATTTAAATAATGTTCTTACAGTAACCTACAGAGAAATGACTAATATTTTATCTAAGCATTACATGCGTGAATTGAAGAAACTAATGGATTCCAAAGATTTATAATAAAAAATAGTTTCAATTCAAAGTTTAATTATCCCCAGTAAAGTTATACGTAATATTTTACTAACTAATGAGCGTTAGATTGTTTATCATCAATCTATTAGTTCCAAACATAGAAGTCGAAAGTGACGTAGAAGTTGTATTGATATTGTTAAGCGTTTGTTGCGGTCACCGCATGTTGAAATATATAAGCGAGAACCACTCACCTGATGTTTTCAAGACACGTTTAAAAATAGTTTGGAGTTATTCGTTTTCCAAAAATATAATTGCTAATTACCGCCGAAAAGCAAAGTTAATTGCACCGGGAAGTAATGCTGTCCATATACAAGAATGGACAGGCGGGACCCGGTACGAATCATTAAATTGTAGCTTATGACGGTAGATATATGTTTCATATCAAAGAGCAAAACCATTACAACCGTCGATATGGGATTAAGTAATCTTCAGCTAACTACTCCATATCGGTAGAAGTTTCTCAATTAGGGAGAAAAACACTAAAAAAGGAAATAATTACTTTCTATCCCTTGAAGAATTTAAAATATTTACCTATGCGTACATAGTGTTTCCTAACACAAAAGAAGAATCGCACAAACACGAAGAGAATTTATTAATTAAACGAACAGAAATTGATACGCTTTTATTTAATCAATCACGTGCAATAAGCTATTCTATTGTTAGACAGCGTGTCCCCAGAATCGGAGTTAGGGACGGTTTTTTTGAAATCGAAATCGATCGAGCAATGCTGAGCGGCCTTATCTGCAAAACCTTTAAGCGTTTAACAAGGTAAATATTAAATCTTCTTTTACATCCAAATATCGTAAATAAGAATAAACTTATCAGTGACGAAGTCAATGGTATTAATTCCAAAAATAAATTAAAAATTAGTATTAAAATGAATAAATTTCCGAACCTTAACAATTCTAAAGAATTCTAAAGTTTACGATGTCGATTCGAAAAGTTTCGAACGAAATACTGGATTTAATCACAAATCCTTAATTAAGCATTACACTCTTGTCGGAAATGTACATCTCAATAGCAGACAGACTTCGCCGAATTCATGTTCACCGGCGTTGGTCTTCTATCAGGAGGCTACTTTTTAGAGTGGGGCCGGTTCATTCAATGTTATGAATCCACGTGCTTTATTATGTTGCTTTTGTAGAAGCTTTTGCAAACGCTCGTTGTAAACTATAGCAGTGCTCCATGGCGACTTAATTGTAAGTGTTGGTAATAAAACGGGCGCACGGTTCTTCCCTGATCACCCTTCTATTAGAGAAGACATGGATCTCAAAAGTTCCTGTTTCCGTCCTGGACTCTTTAAATTGCTTACGCGAAATATTGATCTTAGTCAGATTTTGATCCTTGGATTGTTTCTTCCCAGTCCACAAGTGAAGGTTGAAAAATATTGCATGCTAGTCCTTTTTAGCTCATGCTATTTCCTCAATTTTTCAGTATTATAACAACAGCGTGCGAATAAATTACCGCAATAGAATATACAGTTGACAATTACGATTTTATGTAGTATATGATCTAAGTATTGCAGTATTTTACATTTTAACGTGTTTTACATTGAACAAAGCTACATTAATCACTTATGCACGTTTCTGCGAGTAAGTTGATTTTGAATTTACACATTAGAATGAAGTTACCGTGTATTGATACCATATTCGCGATATGACGTCCTTTTAGTATTAATATTGTTAAAGATGGGATATTGTTATTTAAAGTGTAGAGTAATATTGGAATGTAGGCTACGGAGGGTATCGGCCGTAACATTTTAAGCATTTTTTTATTTGGTCATTCTTGTTTACGGTTGGGGAAAGTGAGAAAGGTAAGAGGAAATCGGATAGAGGAAAATTGTTATACTAAAAGTAAGAAGTGTTGAAAAGACCACAAGAGAAAGAAGTAAAGAACCTCTGTTCCAAAGAAAAAATTAGGGATACGAATAAAATTTCTTTCTGCCGAATAAGAATTGACTTTCAAATGGTCTATGGGTAATTCTTATTGTACTTCTAATGAAGAACACAACGCAATCGTATAGAAATGTTGGACATCCAATTAATGCATAAACAAGAAGTTTTGAAATGAGCCTTTTAATTAACCGCGAATCTGAAAATAAGTCGTCATTTCGATAAGAAAATCGCGCCGGAAAGGCTTTCCGATTTGAGTGTACGTTATGCAAAAGTTACACGTTTACAACGAGCTACGCACTCAATTGAGAATTGATAGGCAGACCTTTTGAGAAACTTACAGAATTAATGGGATTCCAGCCATCCCAAATTTTGAACGCAGATGAAATAGACGTATTCATAGCTCCTGCAAATAAGTTACAAATCATTCTAGTGAGTGATGAGAAGTTCGTCACCATCCTCTTGTACATTTATAGGTTGGACGATCAACTTATACCTTCAGTACTCCTAGGGCGAGCATGGACAATGATTTCACTAAAGACGCTTCTCCAGGTAACGTATTTAACGTGCACCCCGCAGATAGATAAAAAAAGGTAGACTTTTAAACAGGTAGATTCTGTCATTACCAAAGACATCCACCTAAAAAAAATCTGGTGTTGTTGATTGTTGGCGGTTAGTCCAGCAAAAAAGATCTATAAGTAATTCTATTTGTTCACTCTCAAACCATCAACATATTTAGTCTGCCACCACACACTGAATAGGATTAAAATGCATGTAACGAAACGTGCAGAAATAGAATTTTACAATTTCGTTGAAAAATGTTTCTGGACGAGTCGCTTCTGCATTTATAAGAATTTATCGCAGAGCTTGCTCAATAGTCGAACTCAAATAACGATTTGGACTTCCATTAATGTTTATCAACTGAGTTTAGATTAGTTTTTTGGAAGTTACCCATCCAGCTCAGCATTCTTTAGATTAATCTCGGCTGTTACACTGCAAAGTATGACGCCGCCTTCCACCTGAGGTGCTGCTATATGTAAAAGCGTAATCCGTGAAATTTGCCTACTTTCAAGTGTTATATTTGGAAGTTTCAATGTACGGAAACGTAGTGAAACAAAAGTGAAATTTAACAAAGTCTATATAAGAATGAGCTGGAGGAAAGAGTAAGAACGAAACGTGCTCATACTATTCAACAAACTAAGAAACAATATTGAATCGACAACAAAATTAAAGAGAAAAAATCTGGTATGAGAAACACACGACTTTCTCTTACGTACCTAGATATACAAATATGCAAATATTCCCAAATAATTAAAATATTATTTACGTTTATTTTGGGAACGATAATTGTAACGGTCGCCGATCCAAATTATTGGACACGTAAAACCCTGATTAACTCCAAAGATTTTCTCTGATAACTCGCTTTTTTCAGGAAAGCCCCTAAGTTCACGTAGAAAGAAGTCAAGGACATAAGAACTGTAGCAACTTTAAAAAAAATTGTTAAAAACGTTTACGAGAAAATCGCAATAAACTTAAAAATCGCAAGAATAAAGTGGCACTTCCGGTCATTCGATTTTAACTAAATTCTTGCAGTCTCATATACAGAAAATATAAAACATAAATATAGTTTTTGATTTTCATATAATGATTGATTTTTAGATATGTTGTTCACAACTAATACCCCAAACGCTTCCGTTACTCGATTTTCAAAAAGTTATTAGAGAAACCCCTTGCTTAATACAAAACTAAATTAAGTAGCTGAGAAATATACCAAGTTTAAAAAAATCGTTATAACCGATTTCAAGAAAACCGTAAAAATGAAGAATTCAGAAACTATCTAAAACTGACAGAAATAAAGTGGTACTTCCGGTTATTAGATTTTAACCAAATTTTTGATTTTGCATACAAAGGCGATTACGACCACAAATACAAATTTTCATTTAGCTAGCGGTTTTAGTTTCATAGGTATTGTATTCAGAGGTAACAGTGGAAGTACTCGATTTACAGAAAATTTTCTGAGTAACCGCCTATATTATATGAAAGGGTCTTAAATGCTTAAGAAATGCAATAAATTTTAAAAAAATCGTTAAAGTCGATTTCGAAAAATATCTAAAAAGACAGAAATAAGATGGTACTTCCGGTTATTTGATTTTAACCAAATTCTTGATAAGCACAATAAAGTGAATGTGACCTTAAAAATAAATTTTCATTTAATTTTAGTTATTTTATTTAGACTTAACGACGAAATTACTTCTGATCACTCGAGTTACGCAAGATTTTATGAAAAACCGCCTAGGTAATATGAAAAGGTATAAAATTTCTAAGAAATATAATAAATTTTAAAAAAATCGCTGAAGCCAATTTCGAAAGAATTTCAAAAAACCAAAAAATAATAAGAGTAAAGTGGCACTTCCGGTTTTCCGATTTTAGTGAAATTGTTATTGTCGCGTGCGACGATGGATAGAAACTCAAATATAAATTTTGTTTTTCTAGGACTTTTGGTTTTCGAGTTATCGTGTTCACAGACACACGCAGGCCAAATTCCAAAAACATGATGTTCGTACTCAGGGAATCCAAAAACGTGTATTTCCACTAAAATTTCGACATCGAATATTTTTGTCGAAAACAATACTTTCTCTTTTACTTATATATTTCATATGGGGTAAGAGAAAGTAAAAATGAGTGCTAAAAATGGCAAAAACGACTTTACAGTGTGACGTGAAGAAAATAAAACTTGCTACATTTACTACGGTGAAAACTTTAATAAGATTAAATTCAATCTCAGTTATGTAGGGGGCGGGTCGCTGAAAATTGCGATGGTTTTAAAAGGTATATTTTATATTATAACTGCGATGACTGTATTGTAAAATAAAAGAATTAGCAAGAATATATTCTAGTTAACACTAATTTATTAAGCAACCCAAACTTTTATTTAATGTTTCCAAACCTAGTAATACTACCAGAATGGCTTAAGTGTCCGACAATGCGCGACATTCTATAAATCATGATTTTTAAGGATCAATATTGTATCGTGCAGATATCTTTCGTAAAAATAATGCTAGATTTCTTCTTACAAAATCTATATGCAGTATTGTAGCAGCATTCTCTTCATCGCAAACACTATTTACTTGGTGTTTTTCAAATTGTTCTACTAAATTTCGTAATACTCGGCTTTGGATTATTGAATTACATTTATTTACTTAAATATTTATTTTACACACTAACAATTATAACAGCTACGTAACAAGACGAGATTATTTATATGGAAAAAGGAAATTCCAGGCCATTGAGGAATGTTAAAGAATAAAATTAGTCAACTGATGTAAAAAATTGCAATGCCATTGCTGATTTTGAATTTATTTAGATATAAATCGGTTACAGTAATGAGTTATTCATGACTACATTATTCATTTCATTCGAAGAAATATTTTACAGTGTTCCGCGAGATGTTCACGAATGTTCTATACAATTATTGTTGTTTCTTATTTTGTTACAATATTAAAAAACTTAATTAACACTCTAAGCTGTAAAGTTATAATAAGAGATCTTATGGCCCAAATCATGGAAATTAAAGTTGTCTTAATTAATTATTTTTATAATAAGGTGATCGGTATAACTGAAGGCGCTAATTATATTTCAGGCAGGTTCATAACTGTATCTAAAGATTAAACTGTGGAAATTATAGTTTTAAATTGTAGAGAAGTCTCCTGAATAATGTGATATTTAGTTTTCAAATACAAATGTGACCTGACAGTTTTACATACTAGGTTTCTAAAAATGTCCGATGTCATTCGCTTACGTTGACATACAAAAGTATAATTTGATTGAATAACTTTATTGAAATGATATGAAGGTTATGTATTGAGCAAAGGGGATGGTATAAAAGGCAATTCTGGTAATAACTGTATTTTAGATATATCAATTATTGTTAAATTTATAGTATAGTTACATTTACTTTTCGGATTAATTACAGAGAGAAACGCTACGATAGTTTTGATATTTTATTTCTCAGTGCACTAATTTTGTTTAAAAATAAACGTTTTAATGGCAACACCAAACTTTCAAAAAGGGAACATTGAAATTTGGTGCTAAAATAATCCGCACAACCGTTGTGAATTCCTGCTCGTCCTTAATAGTCCTTTCCCCGAAAAGTCTTTAAATTTAGATACAAAAATGGTTACTGGAGAATAAATTGAGACTATAAACAGAATATGTTACAAAAACCTTGACTATGGTTAATTACATGCGCTGATGCATTTTAATTAATTTTCTTGACGGAATCTCGTAAACAATACAATAAATGTGAGTAATACTCCCCATTAGTGGCTCTAGCGAATTCCAAATAATCTTTCCTTATGGAGATTCAAACATATTTCTAACACAGCATTAGAAAAATACATAATTGAACATTGATTTTGAAAACACTAACGTACCCGCCTTCATAGACTATCTGGATTCTAGAATCACACGCGAGGCTACAGAAATTGAAAGAACAACTGAAAATACAAATAAACCAGATGTTCTTATATATTACCACCCTTGCTAGTTATTATAAGAGGTATACAAATGAAAGCAATGATGGAAAACCCAACTAAAAAATATAAAGACTTTCATACAAAGTACCTACATGTGGCAACAACGGAACCAGTAACACATGCACCTTATCAGCTGAGTATGGCCGCACCTGTATATAGAAGCAGCTGAAACTGCATTAGTCACCTCTGCTATAATTGAAATCCGAAGCTGACATAAATTAATAATCTGATGAGATCATATGCGATTTTGTCGAAACGTCAGTTAAATTTATTATAGAATGAATTAGCTACGCGAAGCAATATTGGAAAAGCTTTATTTCGTAAGACACTAGAGGTATTCTCCAAGTGAAGGAAAGGCATTGGCAATTGTCTTAATCATGAACGGCTATCTAGAGCTAATGTTGACCTATATAGAAACCTAACACTGCATATACAAGTTAATGCTGAAAAGAAAAAGCTTATAACGCATATAAAAATAAATTATAATAGTTGGAATAGTTGACATCTATTAGCCGAGTCAATTGGTCCAAGAAGAAATATTGGAAACCGTCTTTCTAAAGTTAATATTACTTAAAATATAATTATGTCATAATAAAAGGCTTAGTTTATTCAAACACCCTGTAAACGGTGCAGTATCAGCATATATAATGTAATGTTATCAAGTAAATTAGCAAAACATCATGTACCAAGAGCAAGATGATCATTAAGTTAAATTATAAGTAACTAATTCACCGCGTTAATTCGTACTAAACAGTTTATAGCATAATTTAATATTGATGGTTTCGTAGTTAAACTGGTACAGAGTACGAGGGAGTCTCTTAATAGTTTGACTATATAAGTGTTAATTGAGTGTTGAAATATTTTTATCATTACGTTATTATCAAAATGTATTTTAAATTATAAACTTCAAAACATTTATTAAAAAATAAATACACGTGCTCTTGCGCTACAAAAATCGTTATCTATAGTGAAATTAAGGCTTAACAAGTATAACATATATTTGAAATGAAAACCATCAAATATGAAGTAACAATTTATACAAGTGCGATTGAGTAATTAATTTTGAAGGAAAAATTAATGATTAGTGAATTTCATCTGTTCCTAAATTTTTAGCAACGATATATATATATATATATATATATATATATATATATATA
>JAHWXV010286440.1:0-13139 GCA_024586415.1 Phrixothrix hirtus | reverse complement strand
ATTATAACCAATCTACCTTCTTCGACATTTTCCGATTGAACCTTCCATTTGCAGCGTTGCTGCAGCTGGGGAATGTGTTCTTTTGACCATTGAGACCAAAAATAATAAAGAAGGACCTGCATGCAATAGTGCAACAAGTTTGTTTTCAAAAACAAGCTTAGTGAAATGGTGTTTTTCGGAAAAATAGTTGGATACCTTTTATTGTATTTGAATTGAAAATTACCAAAGCGATCACCTACACTAATTAAACCTTTGTCGCAGATGAATCGATTTAGCTACAAACATTTCATCGTCCCTACGTGTTGTTGTCTCCTTAAAAAATGTTAAACAATGCTCCTCACCTGAACTAGGAATTTTACTTTTTTGGATGACCCCATCAACTTCTAGAATATTTGAAATTCCTCGTCTAAGGAATTTAGTGATAATAAAGTCGTTCGATATGGAGGAACTGAAGTAACTACTGAACCCGAAGCTATCCAGCCCAGTTTGGTTTTCTGAATGATGGCACCGCTAGAATTACGGATTTGGTCTACACAGATCAACTGTCAGATAAGTTTAGCTCCCAGTAGTAGACCCAGTTCTCGTGACTGATTCAAATGTGAATCGGCCAATTTTATATTTGAAGGAATTTGAAGCAAATTTACGTCAAATGAAGACTGGAAGATTTCCAGTTATATTACCGAGAATGAAGCAATGAACTTTCGCTGTAAAGCCGTTAAACCTTGATGTTTTAATCGAGGTTTTATGAGTTATTTTTAAAACCCCTTGATTGATTCCTAATATAGACATTCTTGATGGAAACCTTTTTAAATTCAGTAAATTGCATGCCCTGTTAGTAATGCCCTCGAGGTGTGTTGTGTTCTTCCTGATTATTAATAACATTAATGAATGAAATGATCGCCTTGACAATTTAAATAAAGAGGGTTAACGGCAGTAAAGGTCTTTATTGTTATGTGTTTCATTTTATCATTATTAGTGTTAGGTTGATTATCAGACGGCAATTTAGACCTAAATGATGCTGTGGATTCAAGAGTAGATTGTTTAGCATCGGCGAATTCAATAAAATAGCTATAAGTCGGAATATCGTATTTCCGAAATTAGAAGTTAGATAAGTTTCCCAATCTTGCGTTATTTTTTCGTCAAGCTTATTAAGAATTAATGGGATTATCTTAATATTCCAAGTTTTTGTTGATAGATTTAATGAATTTAGACATTGCATATGATTTTGCAAGGTACTAATAAACGCTGGAAGTTCTATGTGACAGTTTTTATTATTAATTTTGATAGGTTTTAAATTTAAAATTTCCCCAACATGTTTATCTACTTTCTGCGTTTTTTGTTATATCTTTTATCCAAAGATTCCCACGCAATGTTGTAATTTGCGTCGGTAATGCTTAATAAGAGTAACATTTTTGCAGGTTTGTTTTGAAGATATTGTAATTTTTGTGAATCAGACAGAGAAGTATTTAAATGAATCAATGAATGAAAACATCTGTAAATTCTTGCCAATTTGTAAAAGTACCGTCAAACAGTTTTAATTTAATGCGTAGGAACATAATACTGGGAAGCTTACAAAGCTGTATGGGTTAATCCCACAAGATTTTCCGCGTTTTTTCCCTGAATTAAATTTGAAGGTTTGCTAAGTCAAAATAAGAATATTCAAACGCCTGTCTTTCATGCAGATTTTTTCTGCATCTGGTTCCATATAATCTATTTTGTCTTCTATTTCATTAAATTGGCCGAAAAGCGGTTTCATTTTCCGTAATCTCTTAGAAATATTATTTAATTTGTCTGTATTAATTTGACAAACGTTTATTTCTTCTAAATATTTGGAAGGTTATGTTAATTGCAATTTTAAGTTTCGGTGCTTTATACTTAACTTTCTAAATCTGTTTCTGCCATTTGTACAATTGGATGATTGCGATTGAAATTAAGATAAAGGAACTAACATAAAGGCAAGCTTTACAACAATAACAAATACAAAGGTGTTACGTGTAACGAAATGCTTGCGTACCTTGAACGGTGCGTTTTATTTTGGAAGGCGCGACATGGATGATTGGGACTTCTTTGAACGTTGATACCGCGATTACCAATATCGTGCACTACGTTGCACTTATTATTTACTAAATTTGACATTTTTGGCCATCCTGTGAGAAGGACCATGTAATTTGATTATTTATACACTCTCAAGTAACTCTTGAGGTTTTTGGATACGATTTATTCTTTAAATAAAACAAAGAAATTGTGAATAAACTATTTAGTAGCAACTTAAGAACTTAAGGATAACACTGATGCATTTTTGCTTATCTTGCATTTCGCAAATGTGCCGCTTGCGCACGTGTTTATTAACTAGATACCTTCCTTCATATTGTACAAGCATTATTCTACACTGCGAAAATCAATTATAATTCTATTTTAAGTCGAAATATTGCCCAATTATGAACACAAACTAAATTCATGTATAATTTGACTTAATAATAGGCTTTAGATGTTTTATAACCACGTCCTTTGCTGTCTTTAATTGAAAAATAATCTGTTTAATCAACACCAGTAACATAAAACAGTGTCACTGGGTTTACTGTGTGTGGTAGTAAATCACCCATAATATAATATTTGAGAACATTTGAAACAAGCAATACATGATCTGATAACACTTCTGGCGATATTGATGTCATTAATCACCGACCAAAACTTTGTCTTATCATTGACAATAGGAGTGGTGGGCCAACATATAATAATCTTCTATATTCATGTTCAAATCGAACAATATTTACCATCTACTCGTAATAGTAGGTGATGTTTATTATTGTATGGCAAACACGAATGCTTTAACCTACTGCCCACTCTGAGTAAACCTTCCACATCTACGATATAGACGGTGTTAAGTTTAATACTCTACTTTTATAGAGTTAAGCGGGTTGCCTTTGCTTAATTGGTCTATTTCTGTGTTAAATGTTTTGTTTTGGCTAAGTTTTACTAAAAGTTTCGTAGATTTAGCAAGCCCTGTAGCACGTACTTCTTGCTGATGACTAGTTTTACGTTATATTAATTGCCATTATATATGAGACAATAAGCCAGAACTTACTTTAGCTTATATACCTTTGAATACTTATTAAAAAGGTGAAATGTATTTATTTTGTTTGAGAGGTAATTTCTTCGAAAACATGCGTCAGATGCTGGCCATTCCGAAGTGTGTGAAGCAAAATCTGCAGGTTTAACTTTATTTGCAATACGACGCCAGTTTTCAATAACAGTTAGTTGGTAGTCGTCTTTAACCGATTTGATGGAGTTCTTAACCAGTATAGGACTATTTGGGAGTTTGTCTAAAAATAACACTTAGGTTTTATAGTAAAAGAGTCAAGAACCTTCCTTAATAATCTTGCTAGTAATAGAGCTCCGCTGAGCTCCAATCTTGGAATTGATTGAACCTTCAAATGTGCTACTTTTGCCTTTGTTGTTTATATAATATTCAGTTGCAGATTTCAAATATATCAATACTGCATTTTGCGATGAATGACAGAAACCATTAAGCTCAATGGTTTCAGGCTCCTTGCATATAGCTCTCCTTGGAATTCTTAAATAGTTGAATGCTTTTATACTTTCGTGAAAATGTTTCCACTTTTTTACAATATCAAAAGGTACAACAGTCGATATTTAATAACCACAATATTTGAATGCATATGTTTGAAATGATAGTCGATGCACTTAAAAGACCTAATGCATCGCAGATTTTTGCAATAGTTACAAGAATCATTCGTTTACTTATTTTATTGATATTGGAAAGTTCACTAATATAATAAGCTAAAATATCTGATTAACATCGCCATTGAATATGAAGAGTTCTTATTTTCTTGTCTCCAAAGATTAAAATACTAAAGGGTGCTTTGTCAGCACAGAACTTCTCAATAACCTTCGCACTATTTGAAGTGCACTTTCATAGATTGGAACAGGTAGTTTTTGAAATCTTAGAAATGCTTTGACATACATTTAGCGCTTCAATGTCAGAGTCAAATCCAGTAGTTAGGTAATCCACATAGAAATCTCTTAACATTCTTACAAATACCCCTCCTTCCAATAAATCTTTAAATGCGTTTAAAAAAGCAATAGTTGATGTCACTTGCCACCTCTAAATGTATGACTTTCTTGGGAAGATGTACAAACGCACATAAATATGTTTTGATTATTTTTCTGCTCAGAAGTTTTCAGTCTTTAATTTGAAATGGACCAGCATAATCTACACAGGTATATAAAAACGGTCTAGATGGCGTAATGCATTCTTCGGGAAAATTTCCCATTTGAGGTGTTACCGATCTGTTGCGAAAGCGAGCACGATTAATACAATACGTTTCTTTACCATACTGAGACCATGCAATGGCCAATACTTCCTACGCACGTTAGCTAATGCAGCTTCAAAACAGATATGCATGTTTCGTTTATGCTCGTATTCAATTATTAAGTCTGTTAGTCCAGACTTTGAAGGTAAAATTATTGAATGCTATTTATTTAAAGCTAATGACGATGTTCCTAACTTGCATCTCGCGCGAACTAAGACGTTTTTATCCATAAATCGAGTTAGTGGTAGAATTTTGCTTGAATTATTAACCACCTTTGAATTTTTTAACAATTTTGTCTCTTCTGTAAAATATATAAGCGAAACACGTATAAAAATGTTCTTTGTAATTTTATTACGCTTGAAAATCTTATAAATATATTTAGTCCAGTGTTTTCAACATTGATTAACGTTAACAAAGGATTTTGGCGTTTTTCTAGAATATAATGTAATTCGCTAAACTTCGATATAACATACTGATTGCTTCTTAGCCAATTAGGTCCGTGCCACCATTTACTATTTCTTTCTAATTTTTCAGGGCTCAGTCGGCGTGAAATCAAATCGGCGGGGTTGTCTTCGGTTCTAATATGATACCAATGCAATGTATCACTCAATTATTGAATTTTAGCTCCTCTATTACCTATAAATATGTGAAAGCCCTGTAACCACAGGATGATAAAGCAATAGTAGAATCACACCAGTAAAAGATTCTAGAGAATGCTTCATCAAAGGCTTTATTTACCTTATCCGCTAGTTGTATTAATAAAACTGCACCCCATAACACCAATCGAGGTACCGTTATTGTTTTAAGAGGCACTAACCTAGGTTTGGCGCATAATAAAATGCATACAATGTTACCGACATTGCCTTCCCTACGAATGTACACGCAGCAACCGTATGCCTGTTCAGATTCATCTCAAAACCGGTGCAATTCAAACTTCGTAAAATTAATAATTGTTACCTGCCTAGGAACTTTTAAATTTTCAATGGCGTCTAAATTATTTTTAATTTGATTCGAATGTGTATGGATATCCAACGGGACCGATTCATCCCAACTCAAATTTTCTTTCACTAACTGTTGCAAAATTAATTTTGATTTAACTGCTACTGGACCGATTAAACCTAGCGGAATAAAAATTTCTGAAATTGCGGATAAAATTGTTCGTTTAGTGCTTCTTTCTGAGTTTTGTTCTAATTTAACTACGAAATTCATTTGAGTCTTCGTTTATGTTCCAATACAACCCTAATGTTTTTAAATTTTGTTTATCTGAAATATAATATTACTCGATGTCGCGTTTAATGCGCTTTCATTCAAAATATGTTTCCTGTTCGAGGCCTATTTCCTTAATTATGAACCTGCGCTATCTAGTACGATACTAATATCACCCTTTAACCTTTCGACGTCGTTTACTGAGTTAGCACACGTAGTTATGTTGTCCATGTAAAAATCACGTAAGATTGAATTACAAGCTAATGGATACGTTTTCAAATTTTATAACACTAGTTCTTTTAAATAGCGTGTAGCCAAAAATGAAGCGGATTCTGTGCCATACATGAGTGCATTTAGCTGGTGATGTCGTAGCGGACATGTGGGATCTTGTCACCAAACTATTCGTTGAAGATCTCTTTGACTTTCATCGACATTAATTTGCCGATACAGTTTCTCTATATCAGTAGTTATAACATAATCATGTTTTCTGAATCATAACGAAATTGATAGCAGATCATCCTGAATAATTGTACCTACTCATAATTTATCGTTAAGCGAATAACCAAATGTACCTTTATATGACGTGATAAATACGACTCTTAACTTGTAGTAAAACTAGTATCCTTTAGTACACCGTGATGCGGTAAACAGAAAAATGTATAACTACTTTGTGATTTATTAGTTCGCTTTATTGCGGTCATATGGCCTATCCGTTTATATTCTTTCATAAACTCAAAGTATTTTTGTTTAAAGTTAGGATGGTATTTAAAACGTTTTTCTAGAGCTTCCAATTTTTTGATGGCGATGAACCTTTAAAATCAAAATTTTTATTACGAATGGGCAATGTCACCTTAAATATATCATGAATTCATCGTTTAAAATTATCAAGAATATTTTGTTTACAAAATAATTCTTTTTAACGGTCTTTACGTTCCGTACCAATTTCCTTCATTTTCCAAAGATTTCCCTGTTGTTTTTGGATACCATCTACATTAAATGAATGACGTGTCTTAATATGACTACCTGATTGTAATAACGAACCTGCAATAATCCACCCTAATCTAGTTTTTTGCATAATGATACCACCTTTAATATGAATTTGACCAATGCACAATAAAATCCAAAATACGCCGGCACCGAGCAGCATGTCAACCTTATTGGGTGTACAGAATTGTTTGTCTGCAAGGCGAATATTACCAAGCATTTCTAACCCTTCTATCCTCAAGCTAGTACTAGGTATATTACTCGATATATTGTTTATTATTAGAAATGTTGAATCGAATTTGAATTCATTATGAATTGATATTATGTTTGATGTGGTCTTATGGGTTAAATACGTAACTACTTGGTTAATTCCTGAAATAGATACATGTATTTTTGTTTTTCTTAAACCTAATCTATATACAAATCGTGCGTAATAAAATTGGATTGTGAACCCGACTCCAACAGGGCTCAACATCGTATAGAATTATCTTTAGAGTCAACATCAACTTCAGCGTCTGATAACACAATATGCAGTTTTTTTTGATAATTTATGAGTATTTTGTTAGATTTGCTCGCGCCTGTAATTAAATGAGTTTGCATTTATAAGTGTGTGGGTAACAAATCTGTAGATTTCGTGTTATCAGAAGATGAGTTGCTTAAACTTCAACTCTATCCCATTCTCGTCATTATTTAATAACGTATTGTTATTTTTACTACATTTATTGCAACAACTCGACCTACATTCCTTACTAAAATGATAGTTCTAGAACAGTTTGAGCACAGTTTTAATTTCTTTACTTCTTTACGCCGACCTTGAATCGAAAGCTTTAGAACATCCGGGCAATGGTACAGAAAAAGACCCTTTTTACAATAATAACATGAAGTTTTATGACCCGATAAATGACTCACCATAAACGCTTTCTTTGAAATTTGTCTTACGTGTTAATTATCATTATTCATACTACTACTTTCTAATATATGACAGCATTCCACCAAAAATTTTGTTAACTCGTCTATAGTAGCTAAATATATTGTATTAATAAAAACCTTCTCCCATTCTTGTTTACTTGCGCTATTCAATTTATTGCTAATTATGTAAATTAACAATATGTCCCATTTGTGCGTCGATAAATTTAAATTTTGTAATGCCCTTAAACGCTTGATAAAATTATCTATTAATGACCGTAATGACTTATGGGATTCTTTAATCGCAACAGACAAATCCAAAATTCCTTTCACGTGTGTATTACTAATTAACTTTTTGTTTTTATACAGCTCTCTTAATAAATCCCATGCAATAGTATAATTCAATTCAGAAACTTCTAACGAATTTAACAAATTAGCCGCTTCACCCTGTGAAGCTGACTTAAAATCATAAAATCTTTGAATATGAGTTAATGAGTGGTATTTTGTTTACTAAGGCGTCAAATGTGTCATAAAAGTTTATCCAGCATTCGTAGTTCCGGTCAAATTCAGGTAAATTCATTGTTGGCAAATTGATCACTGAATTAAATTGAAATGGAGAATTATTAGTAGTGGAAGCATTTGATTGTCAATTAATAATTTGAAACTTTCATTTTGCTTTCGTCATTGCGTTATAATATTTTCTTTCAAATTCTTCACTCTCTGTCGTATAATATTTACCAGTTTTGCTATCTAAAGATCCTATTTCGCCTTGAATTTATTCATAATCGGACAAGATCGTTTCCTCCTTTGCAGTCGCATTTTTAATTCAAGAATACCACTTGTGCATCAAAATTTTTAATGTATTTTTGAAAACGCGATAATGAAGACCTAATTGTTTACGTTTATTTATCAATTCTTTTAATCGTTCTTCCGTCATAACATTAATCATAATTAATAATGTAATTAAGGAAATTAAGTAGTGAATTTGCACAAATGAAATTAGAATGGAAAAAGGAGATTAATAAACGGATAACATACTTGTTTGTCTTCTACCTCAATATAACAATAGTTAATCTTAAGCCTGCAATACAGTTGACCCTTATACGTACCTTTCCTTATCCCCGGCTTGTTTTTAAGAATAGCAAAAATTTACCTGGAAATGGAACTTTGTTTAAGCCTCCAGAAGTTGTTATAACTTTCACTTTTCTTGTACACTTGCGCTTATACGAATTTATTATAACTTTATTATTGACTGTAACCATTTAATTGTTCCACTCGAACGACCAAAAATTTAAGATTTATTCTCACTAGGGTAATAAAAAATATACAAATGAAAGAATGAATAAGTAATTGCAATACGATTAATATATAAATACTTGAGACGTTAACATCTTAATACAACCGATGCTTACGTAAGATTACTACCCCTTATAATGTACAAAAGATATTATCTAAGCATGCAGATACATAAGTTGATGCTTGCGCAATAGATTTGCAACATCCTATGTTTAAACTGGATTGTCATAATTGTTTCGTTTATTACTGTTTCTTTATTATTACGCTCACAATATAAATAGTGTCCCTCGTACTCTTGGAAATGATTGAAAACATATTTAGCCGCTGACAAATTAAATGCATATTTTTCAATAAATTCTTCAGATACTTTGGAATGTCTTCCAAGATCTTTTTCACAAATGCATTCAATTTCTTTTTGATATTCTTCAAATTTTGCCATAATTGCTTCATACTTATTTGTTCTAGTGCCTAAATTGAAAATGGTTTTGAATCTATGGTTTGCTTGTTTCTATGGGGTTCTCCTATATGGTTTGGGATATTGCTGGAAATTGTTAGGTTACTCTTTGTTATCTAATTAGTTTGCTAACATTTGACATTGCTCAATAATTGTAAAAATGTAAATTCAAATAGCCGGGATATGTACAAACAAAATAGAAAAATATCAACGAACCTGAATTGAATTGACAGAACCATGGTTGATAGATTCTAACTCACACTGCAAGTTATTTTATTCGGAATCAATTACTTTTAATTGTTAATTAATTCCGTTCGTATGGACCACGTTTTATTTCCATAGAATGAACCGTATTTTTCGTAATCTTAAAATTTGTTTATGCTTTGTACCTAAGCTACTAAATATTAACATGCAATTTTAAATATTCACATCCAAGGTATTGGTAAAATGTTTATCTGCTAATTTTATGTACTATCATACCTTAAATTCAATTTAGTTTAAACGTGTGAGTGATAAATTATCGCTAATTTTTGTATTGTTGCTCTAAAGCTGTTGTATTTAGAGCTTATAGTTAGTTCTGCTTTTGGGTTAATTATTTGTGTTTCTTCGTGGTAAAAATTTGGCTGAGGCACCCCATGTCCAATAATGTTGGAAGTGCCTTTACGTTCTAGTTTTGTGAATTACGTTTACTATCGCCTTAGATAACATTGTATGCGATACAAGTGCAGATAATTTACAATGGTTTATACTTAACGGTAGATTGTACGATGATCCAGAAGGCAATTGTGCATCCTCAGCATTAAGGGATACATTTTTTGATTGATCTGGCTGTGTTTCCTGTTTCCTTAGATGTAGCAATGAACTATGTTTTTTATTGCAGTCTTTTCATCCTTGAAAAGGCAGAAACTTGTATAATGATTGCCACGCAAACAACTAGTACATCATTTTACATCTAAATCGTTTTATTCGCGTGTCAATTGGTAATTGTAAAAATTTGTAGCATTCATATATTAAACGAGTATTTTTGCGTTCTGGGCATGACAAGTTCGTTGTTGTGGATTTTTTTTAGTACATTAATTTATATGGATCGATTTTGATTGTAAGTGTTTGTTGTAATTAATTTTTGTCAGCCCTTTGTGCTTTGTAAAGATTACAGCAGTTTACATTTATTTGTTGTAATTCAATAAACTCGCTTAACTTGTTGTTATTGATGATTGTATTCCTTGGACGGCATAAGTCTAATTTAGAAGTTATTAAGTGTATACTTAAAGAACCACGTGATTCAGTGCTAAGTCCAACATATTATAGTAGCTTTAATTGCATCTTAACGTGACTGATTAAATTACGCAATGTATGTGAATTATCCATGATTACTTGCGGTAACTCAAATAAGACCTTGACATGATTTTTAATAATGAGGCGCGTATTATAATACCTGTAAGTTAAAGTTTCTCAAACTATTGTGTAGTTTTCAGTTGTAATAGCCAATGAGTTGATTAGATTAGCAAACGAAATCTTTGAACATTAGTTATGCTGTTATTGTCATGGATTAAACTGCAGTACATATCTTGAAATGGTAACCATTCCTTTTGATTTCTACTGAAGGAAGGGAAATTTATGGTAGGAAATTTTACTTGGACTATCAAAGGTTTCGGTGTTTCGTAATTAAATGTGCAATTTGACCGAAGCATTCGAATTGTTGGCATATTGCTTTTTGTTTTTATTAATTCATTTAAACGTGTGACCATGTCAAGATATTTTGTTTCAAATACGTCCCGTTCAACTGGTTGCTTATTTCATAAATCAAGGAGTTCGATTGATGTTTGAATTTCATCAAATTCTTGCCATATTCCTTCAATTAATTTAAAACACAATTTTATTTTGATAGTGTCTTAGAAATATCATTCGCTAAATTTAAAAATGTCTCTAATTTTGTTATATTTACTTTATTTGACCTCATTTCCCTAATAGGACCCTTAATTTAGTCATGATGATAAAATAGGATTATCGCGAGGATAAGTAAATTAAAGATATGGATATTAAGGAGATTTAATTACTTCGCCGTTAAAGTTAGCCCATAACTTCCTTGTGATGCTAATGCCTCGAATTTATATAATATTATATTATATTATATAATATTAAATAATAGAGAGGTGTAATCAAAAAGACGACCTACCTTTAGATGGCTAGCTGTGACCTGACCATACATCCAAAAACTCTAATATTTAACCATATTCTATTAAGAGCACAAACACTCTCATCTATAAAGCAGCGAGATCATTGTCTAATAAAATTGCACGGTAGGTGTTGCGTAATTAATTTAATATCAAAGAAAAAGGAAATAAAAAAAGTTAAAGTGAGCTGGAGTAACTCATTATTTAACTTCACTATGATAATAACCTATCAAATTTAAAATTTATGTTGTTCTGTAATTTACAATGACTTTACATACACGTAGTGTAGGAAAGTAATTAAATTTGTACGGTAATAAAATAAGTCTTGCTTTAAATTAATGCTATGTATTTTGTATCAAAAAAGAAATAAATGACTTAAATCTTTGTGCATACTCCACAGCATCAATGCACTTTCAAACAACTTAATAATTAAGTTATTAATTATACGTTTGTTAAATATGAAGCACAACATGTTTTCCTATTTGGGGTATAAAGTAAATTACTCCTCCTAGGTATACCCTATTATGAATAAATCAAATGTAAATAACTCTAGTAACTACTTTCTAAATGATCTTTGAATACTATTAATTTCAATAGTAATAAAATTACAAATCCGGTGTGAGACAACACATGACTTTCTCTTACACATTTTAAATTTAATTTGAATTTACCGACGTTAGCAACTTTCCTATACACCTAAATTATAAACTTTAAAATTAATTTAAAAGCATAAATAATTCATCCATTTATAATGTCTATTATACATCTACTAAGAGTTTTATAATTAAATTTTGAGCTCATTTAAAGCAAAAATAATTTATAGATTTAAATAAAAAGTAGCTATTTATTGCACAAAATGCATGCAAATCATGAAAATATTAATGTATTTTTATTTTGAGGACGATAATTCGAACGGTCACCTATCCAAGTTACTCGCCAGACAAAACCATGCTTAACTCCAGAGGTTTTTCTAGGTAACTCACTTCAATGAATTTTCTGAAAGAAACCAATTAGATTATGTAATACAGCATTACAGGCGCAAGAAACGTGGTGAGTTTAAAAGAAAATCTTTATAACCATTTTTGAAAAACATCCAAAAAACCTAAAAATCATAAGAATAAAGTGGCACTTCGAGACATTCGATTTTAATAAAATTCTTACACAGAAGTGCTAAGGCGACAAGAAGCTTATATACCAAAATTTCACTTTTCTAGGACGTTTAGTTTTCGAGATATATTTACGTACACACACCCACGCACGCACGCACACGCGCGCAACTGCACGCAAGCATGCACGTACGCACGCACCCACCCACTTAAATACACACACACTCACACACGCACAAAAGCACGCACGCACACGCCCACGCACACGCGCACGCACACACACACGCACACGCACACACACATACACACACAGACCAATTTCTAAAAACATGTTTTTCAGATTCAGGGAAGCCGAAAACGTGTATTTACACTAAAAACTAGACATCGAAGATTTTGACCGAAAGCATAACTTTCTCTATACTATATTTCATACACGTAAGAGAAAGTAAAAAATGATCTTTGAATACTATTAATTTCAATTGTAATAAAATTAAAAAGAACGCAGTCCCTCAAGTAATAATACTTTGTGTAACACAAATTAAATTACTTCATATGTAATAACAACGAATTTTAAATTACTAATAAAAAAAATCAGTTCAAAATATAAGTACATAAGTGACACGTTATCACAAAATTAACAAAAAATATTTTACTTATTGAAAACAAAAATAAATTGACT
>JAHWXV010286414.1:0-12965 GCA_024586415.1 Phrixothrix hirtus | reverse complement strand
AGAAGTGTAAAGCAATTAGTGTTGTTCGGGGGTGTCTTTTATCTTTGTTTTAGGAAACTACTTGGGCTTTCGTTAAAGAATTTAAGTACCTGCCGGGTTACCGACCTGTAGGCAGAAAACTCCAAAAAATTGGGATTTGTCCTTTAATGAAAATACGGCCTGTTTCAAATATGCATCTTTCCACCCGTGAGGGGTTATCGTTCCTAAGAATAGAAGGTTGATCCGTTTCTCGAACACAAAGTAATCATCCACCTGTAAGTGTTTTATATTTTCTTTGTCCTTTTTTCGCTTACCCTGGTTTCGGCAAGGAAGAATTACCTGTGCAAATATTTGCAATCATCCAAGGTTGTGCTTTCACCGCTGATCTATTTTTAACTGTGCAAAAGTAACGTAAATTTAATTAAAAGACGTACCGTCGTTTTATCTGAATAGTCCTGAAATAAATAAATTACAGACTTAAGATATTTACCGTAGCCGTAAATCAGAATTAATTCAGGAAAATATTTTATAATTTGAATTCTAACTAATTATGTAATTGTTTGTAAGACATATTTCCGTTGGCGTTTTAATTATTAATTTTACCTGTACCATTATTTAAAATACGCTGGGGTATCTATTTTATTCATGCATTATTTTAACATTTCTTGTCTGTACATATTGTTTTGTCGCTAACAAGAACCTAGAGCTCATTTCTAAAATTGGTTTCTTTATTCAATCCTCTGAGTTGTAATAATCCGCTGATTCTCTCGTCAAAAATTGGCCACGAGCCTAGTTTTTCGTTAGCTAATGTTTTTTTATGTTTATTTAGAATGTAAGTGTGCCTCATCTCTTATTCTTTGATTTGAGTTTATATAAATTTGTGTAATTTTGTGCAAACCAAAGCTAATATAAAGATGTTCTTGTCCTCCGAATTTTTGTTTTCATTTAATCAAAATACAACCTACAGTGCTATTTTAGATATACAGTGCGCGTACAAGAGTGAATTAGTATTATGCAAATTTATTCAAAGTAAATGTCCTAACTTATTTATTTCTGAGTTAAAGTTCAACTTATTAATTAAATCATATACAGGGTGGTCAATTTTGAAACCAGCCCTCAGTTATTTTATTTAATGCATAGCGCGCTTCCAATTTTTGCAAGTAACGTAACTGATCAATAAACCTTCAGTAGCATTATTTTATTAATTTTCATATACAGTGTGTTCATAAGTGAATAAACATCTTCAGCATTAGAACATTCCTTTCAGTTTGAATCCAATTACCGTTATAGGGTCTGTTTTCCGCTTGAAGGTAAGGTCATTAATATCGCGACATACAGGGTATTCTCCGAACAACGCCTGTTAGCACTTGCCTTGAAAACAGTGGCACCCATATTTATCGATTTAGACTTATTATTCCTACAGTGTTTAGCCTCACAGTACAGATGGACCACGCCTCGCTCCACTGAAGCTTTGTCGGCCGTGGTTAAACACCCGTGAATTCTTACACATGCGTTATTGTCATATCGTCTTGTGACAAGATATGCAAATAGTGTCGACAAATGATTAAAATTTTATTTACGTTTATATTGGAAACGATCATTGTAACGGTCACCCATCCAAATTACTGGACATGTAAAACGCTGCTTAACTCCAAAGATTTTTTCAGATAACACGCTTCAATGCATTTTTTCAGAGAAACCGAAGAGTTCGTCTAAAAGGGTATCAAAGACATCAGAACCTTAGGAAGTTTTAAAAAAATGCTAACAGCCGAAGTCCCCTTTACTATATGAAATAGTTATGTATTCCTCAGTGGTAATCTCAAATCTAGCTTTGTGGTGTCCCGAATAGGTTGACATAAATTCGGTAAATGATTATGCGCTATTCTGGATTTTTAATTCAACATGGTTCGCCCTTTGCTGCATTTTCGCTGTTTCGGTTCTGCATTCCTCTCAGCGTATGGGAATTACTGACTCATGCGAACTACTTTAGGTTTCCTTCTGGGTAATTTCATAATTCCTAAAATTACATCGTTGATCCTCTTTATCAGTTTATACGGGCTTTCTCAAGACCTTTTTAATTTGGAAGATAGATCTCGTCGTTGCTAAGTCTGGTACAACCAGACTAGATTATTAGGTGGAAATACTCCCGTTATGGAACTTACATCATACTAAGATTTCATTCGATCGCTGAAGACCTGGATGTTATTTCGAACTCTTAGTTTCCTTCGTAGGCTTTCGTTTGCTATGCATAGTCACGTACCCAGTTTCTAAAAGAGCAGTTATGTACTTAGGTTGCACATATGTAATTATCGCTTATGCTTACAACATCACGTCATTCGGCTGGTAGTATGTTTACTCGGGAGTAAGCAGTTTAAGAACCCACCACGCACAAATACGTCTCATGTCCAGCATTTCCATTGCCAACTGTAGCAAGGGGGTATTGAAATATGTAGGATCTATGACAGTAGTTTCAATGTGATTCGTCCATTTTCTCACACAATCACAGTAGCAATGTTACTATTTGTTTCCATTAGAGTTGTGATAGTATTCTCAGGATTGATCAGTTTCAATCTTGTCTGTCTTCCATCTTTGAACATTATATACCACCAGCGAACAGATTCTCTACAAGTCCTTTTTAACAACGAATAGGCCTTAGAACATGATTTCTTCAGACGTGTACAAAATTTCAGAGGAATAAACCGTTCTTCGCATGTTAATGCCATTGTTCCTTAGACGATACTAAATATATCTCAACTTGATTGCGTGGTATCGGTCGCGATCGGAACTGAACCGAACACAATCGTTATTAGCTGATAAACAAAACATTATACTAACTTTGTAATACAAGAACAGAAATGAAACGCGAAAATTGTGACAGTCCTGAATTGTATTAATAGAACACAATTTGTATTAAAGTAATCAGATATAACCTATTTTATTAAAAAATCACATACCCGGGATTTAAATTTGAAGAGCTTGTTTTACAATTTCTGATAAAATTATGCGGTTACCCATCCAAGTATTCACCTCACCCTCTAACTTTTTTGAGCGTTATAAATGTGATAAAAGTAGCGTTTTACGTGTTTTCAAAATTATATCGTCACCCATCCAAATACTTAATCCCCTCAACATTGCTTAACTTTTACCATTCTTGTAAATGTAACAAAAGCAGCCTTTTGTAATTTTTGAAAAAGAATATTTAAAAAGTAAAGAACTAACCATTCAAGCATTTATCGCGTCCAACCTTGTCTAGCTTTTGTGATAGTTGTTTAGGTAAATGGAAAAGCATTTATTAACATAGCGACTTGACTTGGATTTTGGGAAGCGGGACCCACTCGCTTTAACTCCCAATTAGTTTTATTTATAAGTGTAATGTCTAAAAATACATTTAACAAAGAAATTCCTCAAGTTGCCTCGAAGTCAATATTTATAGAGTAGGAGGAAGTCCAGCAAGCCCGGACGGCTCGTAAAGTTATTTGTGTAGCCATTAGAAACCTCCCGCCAAATTGACGCGTTTAACGATAGTAGATTTAGTAGCATTCAATTTGGTAGTTGGCGCTATAGTGAATGTTAAAAGTTTGGGGGTAGGGAGTACCACGTGCTTAAATGATGCTATGCCAATTTTTAACATAATAGAAAGTATTTTGTTTATAACCTGTTCTTTTTAATTGTTGTTTAGTTGGATTTCGTAAATAGTATTTATTATTATTAGGTTTTTCTTATTGTAGTAATTAATTCAATGTTTCTTTTTTTAGATTCAACATGGGTATACCCACACCGAGATGTGAGAATACTCGAAACCGTGAAACATTCAAAAAAGCCATCGATAAGGTGATGTCAAAAAAATGTTCTCAAAAAAAATCATCGGAAGTGTACAATGTGCCGAAAAGTACCTTATTCAACTACATTCGAAAATTGAAACGAGGAGAAGAAATTAAACTACCGCTCAAAAAGGACAGATTTGATCTAACGTTTAACGAGAAGTACGAGGAAGCTTTAGTTGCGCACGCGGTGGATGTCAAATAGATGCATGCCTTTGCTAAAAAAGAATTTTTGAAATTGGCTTTTGTTTTCGCTGAGCAATTAAAAGTGGACCAGGGCAAGAAATCAGCTAGTAAGCATTTTTACTATGATTTTAGCATCCTGAACTCAGCTTAAGAAGGCCAGAATCAACGAGCCTGATGAGAGTTGTTGGCTTTAATAGACTACAAGTTGATCGTTTTTTGTGACAAATTTTATTTTGGCCCATCGGACATTTATAACTGCGATAAGACAGGGGTCACTACTGTCCAGAACCAGGCTAAAGTAATGACACTCAAAAGTAATCGCCAAGTTGGCAAGTTGACCTCTGTAAAGCGTGGTAAAAACGTCACAGTCATGTTCTGCATGAGTGCTGCAGGCATTTTTATCCCACCTTTATTTATTTCCTCAAGGCAGAGAGTTGATGAAAGATTGATGATTGGTGTCCCATCTGAAAGTATTGCCCTAGCACAGCCAAATGGATGGATTAACGCTGATTTCTTCTTAAAGTGGCTTCACCACTTTGTATAGTTCTCAAAGCCTTCTAAAGAGAAACCAGTTCTTTGGGTTCTAGATGGCCGTGGCAGTCATAAAGATCTTGCCGTTATAAGTTATGCGAAAGAAAACCACATGCACATGATAAGCACTCCACCCCACACGACTCACAAACTGCAGCCCATACACAGGGTTTTTATGAAACCATTCAAATATGCATATTTTGAAGCTTGCGGGATTATGGATGAGGGCTAACTCCGGTGCAAGAATATCAGAATATGAAATAGCTGCAATGGTAACAAAAACTTTTACTCGCGTTGCACGTTTGGATATAGCGAAGTCTTGATTTCAATGCACTGAGATTGTGCTTTTAAATCCAAATGTTTACACAGATTTGGATTTTCTACCATCAGCTGTAACCAACGTGCACATGCAGTCCGATGTTCAAGTAAATAACACCAATACGGATACACCTCAGGACCTGTCTCAAGGTTCTGATGTTAATGAAAAGGAGAATCTTGAGCCACAACCGTCGGCAAGTAAAGACATTGTTAGTGCAATTCATCAGCTATCATCAATTCCAGATCCAACAGCAAAGCGAGCAATAAGTCGACGACGAAAAGCTGAGAAAAGTAAGATTTTAACATCCTCGCCTTATAAAAATGCGGTCGCTGAAAATAAAGCAACAAAATCTAAGTCCGTCGTGGCTAAAATGCAACTTCTTAAGGGTAAGAAAATTAACGACCCGAAAAAAATAAAAAAGACCAAGAAACCGACTGCAAAACACAAGACAATAGCGATTCCGCCATCAACACCAATGACCCAAAATACAACAAATTGTTTAATCTGCCAAGAAGATAACAATGAAGATTGGATTCTCTGCCAAGCTTGCAATCAGTGGGTTCATGAAGCATGTGCGGATGTTGACGAAGGCTCGACACCTACATTTGTGATTTTTGCAGATTTCACGATTAAAATTTACGATTTCTTATAAAATGTTCTTTATGACAAAAATCATTAAGATTAAGTTCAGTTTTCTTTATTAATAATTGATTTGTTCTTTTGAAAATAATATTTTTACGTATTACTTGTTAGAACAATGTTTAAGTTTAATTAATGAATATCAAGTCGACTGTCCGATATTAGGGGACCTTTTTTCAAAATATTCTTTGCTATATACATAAGTTGTTCCTTAGTAACTACTATATTTAAAGTAATTTTTGAGTCTGTTTATATATCTGTGTTGATTAGGTATATAATTGAAAGCTATTTAAAATTAAAAAATAAATGAGACAACTGCTGCTTAATTTTTATTTTTAAAATTCCTGTAAGTGTCTGGTACTCGGGGACGTCCCCTTATTTATTTTTCATGTAAACTTATGTAGTAAAGATAGCAGATACATAATTGAAATGTTGTATTGTCCAGGCATAGAAGAATGTTGGATTTTAAAAGTTTAAATGGTACTAGAAGTATTAATTATTATTAATACAATGTTTTAATAATCATTGTATTTTATAATTTAAGATAAAATTTTTAGAAAATAAGAATTTCCCAAGAAGCCTCGATATATCATGTTCCCCCTATCATCGGACTATAAGACACCCTAATTTTAAATTGTTATGTCCAAGTAAATTGGCGCACTGCATGTTCTGAAATATACAGTATAACAGAATTTTAATTAAAAAATGAATCCCACTGACTACATTGAATAGCGAATTTGAATTAATTTGACTGAATTGAATATGGAACAGTTGAAGTTGAATTTAAAGCGACGTAGAAAATGCCAAAAGTTTAATTCAGATTAAAGCCTTTTCAAACAAACAAAATAGATTATCAAATTCGTAATATTTTAGTTATGTAGCATACATTTATGCTTACATGCATATGCTTTGAGGTTGTGCAGGAAATTGTCTATTGTAACCCGTATAATTTAATAACACTAGTTGTAAGATATTGTATATCCATAAATTCGAATTAGCTCTTGTTGTATTTTTTATAGACAACAATAATTACATTATAATACGTATAAAATTATTACAGGTTAAACACAATAATAGCATGTGTCATGCTTTACACAATTTTCAAGGTTAGTTTGATTTATGACCCTCGGATGATCGTTCACAAATGTAAATAGAATATTAATTTTACAATCAAGTTCAAATATGACGATTTATAAAATATTAAAGGAAGCACTAGAAATTGATAAAATTTATAATATGTGACCTCTGTACCTTTCACTGTTCTTAATAACGACATCAACAATGTTACCTGACACAGGTACGCAGTAGGTACTTGTCTGTAACATTTATACTACAGATGAACTCTTTTTGAACCTGTTATGACGTAATTGTAAATATTCTAGTCGGTTAAATAAGTGCCGTGCTTAATTATTGATTTAACGTAGCGTTAATTAGGTGTCTAGTGCTTCGTTTAAAATTAGTTGATTTTGTTTCTAAAAATAAGTGGTATGTATTACCAAATTCTATTTTAAATCGAAAATCAATATACACATATATGTAGATATATGGCAAATTATTATTAGGAAGTAGGTACTTTCTAAAGTTTGATAGCCAAACATTTTAAATTATTCGTTCATGTGCAAATCATGTAAATCTTTTAATTTGAATACTGTAAATAATTTTTTTGTTTCTATTAATTTTTATGTTAGAAGTCAAGATTCATGTGAAGTAAGTTATTAATTAAAGAATCTGCAGTATGCGTTTATATAGCATTTCTTTTGTAGGTTACACGTGTATCTAAAGAATTTTAAAATCTGGAAATTTAAAAACTTTTATTTTCAACCATATCCTGTTTTTTCTAGTTATAAAAACGTAGGCAATTAAAATTTTATTGATCATTTTTCTCGCCTTATTTATGTACAGTTATTCAATTATATTCAATTAATATTATGAAAAATATTTAATCGTTTTATACAGGGTGTTCCAAAAATAATCAGCATCACGAAAACTATGGATACCTATAGCATGTACAACAAAATTTTCTTATGGTTTTTTTTCAAAAAGGTATAGTTTTCTAAATATTAACAATTATAGTATTGAGTCCAATTATGGCGCGTGCACTTCACCGAATAGTAACGTAGCAACCCTTGATGTGCATTACTCATTGGTATATCAGACATATTTTAGAATTTCTTCTCAACCTCTGATTCGGGAATCTAACAGATAAGTGACAAATTTAAAAATAATTTTAGCAAGGCAAAGTAACTAAATAAAAATGTATTTTCCAGTTCTTTTATTTAGTGGTAATTTTTAGGGAACACTATTGTTACTGCTCTGCGTAAAAAAAGTTGGACAACTTTATTTTAAAAGACTTCGGTTGAATACGTTACAGATTTAGACAAACATGAATTATATTAATTTCATATCTACACTTGAGATAAAACAATTTAGAATGTTGTGTGTTTAACTAATAATTTTGGTAGCAAAACATGGAACAATGAAACAATAAGAAACAATCAATGTTTTCAAAAATTAAATATTACAGTGTAACGATCTACTTAAAATTGTTTTAAGTTATTTAAAAAAAAATAAACAAGGTCAAAGAACTTTTATAGATCAAACTACTACAAATACGTCTTAAATAAATGTTATGTGTTTTCATAAGCAGTATTAAATTACAGTAATACATTTTTACTATTACTACTCAATTCATAATTGCGTTTATCCAATTGACAGAAAATAGTAGAGCAAATTATATCATTTAAATTTTTAACATTTTAAAATCGTTTTGGAAAAAAGAACGTATTGGAAAATTTTGCTTTATATATCATAAAATATCCACAGTTAATGTGATTCCGGTTAATTTTGGGACCTTCCATATAGGATATACAAGTGTGGATTTCGTTAAAATAAACTGCGTTTCATTTAACCTTGAATTTGAAATTTTTATATTAATTTTTAATAAAAAACAAGAAATATGTTTTTAATAAATGTTTTGTTTTTATAAAAATCTAAAAATATTTGCATTGATATTTCAAAAAAGAAAGAAACGTTTAAATTTAGACCAGACAGTTTTTATCAACGCAACGAGGGATCAAACACTGAAAAGGGCGGTACCCTTTGTTGTTTCTAATTTCGCAAGGTTGTCTTAGGCTTGTTTGTAATTTTGAAGCATTTTCTGCAATTTTTCGCACAATCTTAAAGGTTGTAGTTATCCAAATTAACTACTAATTTTATCTAATTTTATTTTAAAATTTAGATGGGATTGTCCAAGTCGTAAAACTTTAGTAGTACAACCCCTTTTTCGATTTAAATTAACACACATCTGTGGAATTCGAAAAAAGTGCGATTCTTTACGTAAAAATTAATAACAAATACGGTTTTGTCTACTTTTTGTTTAACTAGGAATTATAATTAAAATCACAAACATACTTTTCTGTTTATGAAAGAGCGGACAACCTCTCGCCGCTTCGTGATAAATTATGTTAATTTATCTTTTCGTAGTGTAATGACCTTAAGCGGTTACAATACAAAGCTTGCTAATTTAAATGTTTATTTTTCTGTAAATTTATTGTGCATTAATTTTTCACGTTATGTTTACGAGGGTTGTACAACAGTTATTGTCCCTAGTATATAATGCTTATTTATTTCTTAATAAAATCCTCTTGAATTTAATGATAACTATTCTATCAATGTTCAACAAAATAATATCTCATCGTTGTAACTATCATGTGTAAACCAACCAACCAACATATGCGTCAAAAGAAGTAGAATATACGTACAGCTGACCAGTTAATTTTTATTGTAAATTGTGGTTCAGTTTAATAGCAGAGTCGCAAATATTTCTAAAACTGCACTTTACAAAACATATTATTGAGAATCTCGTTGTATAAATGTATTGTTAGACACTCGAATTAACAAATAAACAATTACGTTCTTCTAACGTTAGAAATTTAAATAAACTATTTTGCTGTAATATAACCTAATATTAATATTAAGTTTTAAACTTAAGTTTCTCACACTATAAAAATAAACATCTTTACAAGTTTCAAAGTGCTCCGTAATAAATAAATCGCGAGTGATTTTAAAATAAGTGTAAAAAAATAAAAACTTCAAAGCAATGGGATGTAAAATGAAATTATACAAGGAAATATTTTACATAGAAATTCTTGGGGTAAAAGACGCCGACATCATAAAAAAATCAATCGGGGTTGAAGCGTTGAAATGCTAAGGAAAAAATCCGCGATTGTAACGGAAATTTATCGTTTGCCGTCTCAAGAACTAAACCAAGAATTTGAAATTTGGAACATTTCGATTGGATAAGGAAAATATCGGATAGGGATGTCGAATGTTATAAAAAGCTAGAACACGCAAGAAGTATCATGTTTTCTTTACACTGTTGCATTAATCAGTTGTAAAACGCGAGATTAGATTCTTTGAAGTTAAAAATGTAAATTCCAGCTTAACTTGTACCACGAAATAATCCTTAGTACGTGTAGGTTATCTTGTCATTAAAAAGCCCTGAAATTCTATAGTCAACGTAAGATTAATTTTCCTCATCTAAAACACGCAAATTTAAAAGAAATACACCAGATCTTGAATGAAGATTTGAAAGGGAAAGCGAATCCTTTGAAAACAGCCTACCTGGAACCAAATTGCCAGAAGGAAGCCTAATTATTTTAAATTTGAAGATAATACAAACGCAACTTAAACCGTAAGTGTATTTTACCAAGTCGTCTTACAACCTTAATAAACAAATAAAATCAGAGGTGTTTCATGATTGTTATATTAATTTTAAAATTTTGTTTAAATTTAAATAAATACTTTTAAAGAGTCAGACGTTCCTTCTCGATTGCAAACAATAGGCTTGTAGTAAGTACTTGTTTACAATCTGTCAGAACAGTTTTATATCGAGAAGTAACCGAAGAGTTACTGTTTCTTTAAGATTTATGTGCATTAGTTTTAACTGAAAGATTGTTGATTTGAGTTTATTTATTTGATTATTTTTAAATAAATGAATAGAGCGTAAAGACATTGTTTCTTACTTCGTGAAATATAACAAAGTCGTTAACCATATAACATTGGCGAAATCGATAAAGTTCTAATTTAACTATTTGAATAGAAAGATTATGTAAATTTCTCTTTAGGTAAATACAAAACTGTAAAATTTAAAGTCCGTTATTTGAAAGGGTCTTAACCCTAAAACTTGTTGATAAAGATCAATCTGGTTCCAAATTAGTTTCGCTACCTCATTCTAAAACCGAAAAATTACGTATAGACCTAATAAAGCAATTTTTTAAAATTGCTTAACAGCTGCCAACGAGATAGACAACAGTATGAAGAAGTATCGACTGTTAAGGCAGTCCCCTTTTTTATGGATACCCTGTATTTGGAAGTCTTTTCACTGATGATAATTTTCTTTACAGAGAATGTAACAAATATAATAATTTCATCTTTTTTCCTTTGAAACTAATCACTGGTAGTTATCAGCTGACCTTTGGCGTCTCAAAGTTTGCACCCTGAATTCTATTGTTTGTAGTGAGCTAGGACTGAAGCCTTCACTGTTTGCAACAGTCTTTATCGTTGAAGCGTGTTTATACCTTTTTAGTCAGATTCGAGGCCTTTAGTTTTATGTTTATAAATATTGTATTTATAACTTTAATCCTTATAAATAAGTATTATGAATAAAATTTGAGAAAATATGCAAATTGTCCTCAAAGTTCATCTTACAGTCGTTATATTTATTAAAACTTAAACATATTGTTTTTTTGATACATAAAATGTTATATTTGAACTGTATCGCGAATAATTGAATGAGTTACTTGGAGGAAATAAGTTTTCAAAATTATCACTTTCCTACGTTTTACCCCAAAATGTTTCGTCCAAACAAATAATTACATAAATAAACGCTTTTTAAATGTATTAAGTACGAAGTTGGTCAAAATAGAAATATAATAATCCGTCTTTACTTTTGCTGCTCTGATTATTTACACCACACCACTTATTAAAATAAAGCACATTAGTTTTATTAAAACCTGTTTCTGAAAAACCACATAAAATCTAAATTAATTTATCTAAAGAATATTATTGAACTTTTAAGTTTTATTTGACACTATAAAATATGATTTGTAGAATTTTTAAATTTCATCACAATTACCGGCAATTGCTATTTGAGCAATGTTTACTAACTACAATTGTATGAAATTGGGTAGGCACTTGTAGGTATATTAATTTTGAAGCGATGTTTATTAAAAAGTAAAATTTTCTTGGTCAAGAGAGATCTGTTGGTATTAAGCGTTAAACTATCGTAAATAAATGTAATTAGCTATAGATGTATAAAAATTACTTTCTTTACGGTAAGAATTTAAAACAACAGTTCAGAAATGAAATGTGGTACTAAACCTAGAATTATCGACAATTCATATTAAAATTGAGGCAATGTCGAAGGCAACGACCGACGATGCGAGGCCAGAATAATTTATTTTCAATGTTTGATAGTTTTGTAACCTTAACCATGATTGTGCATTATTTAATTATTAATTAGTTTATGGAATTATTAAGACGTATAAGTTATGATGTGAAATGTACAATACTTTTCCTATTACTTTCTATTGTTTGTAAATGCGATTGTATTAATGTAACAAATTTGATAAATGAAATAGCGAAGGCAATAGATAATTTCACCTAAACCCTTTCAAATGTTTTAAAAAGTTATTTTCGAAAACATCTTAGGTACTTTTTTAAATCTTTTATTGGTTTATCCCTTAACATATAATAGGTTGCAACAAATAGTTGTTTTATATTATCTTTGAATACTCAGCACTTAAAATGTTACAAATAAGGAATAAAGAATAAGTTAATTAGTTCAGAATAAGTCTAGAATTAGTAATGAATTAAATTGTATTAAGTATTCGTATTGTAAATTTTCTTGTAGAGTTGATAAAATTATATTTTTTAATTAAACTACCATTATAAGAAATAACAGGCGCAGTCGGCAGAATCTAAATAGAAATAATGTACAAGCCTTAATAAACTACGAGTGAATTAGTTTTAACTTTAGAAGCTAGTAAACGCCGAAGTAAAGAAACTGTTGGAAGTCCAGAACTTTGTACTCGACTATTTCAACTAGAAACTAAGATATAAGGACCAAAACTAAATATCCCTCGACGTAAAAAAAGTTGATGCAAGTCCAGACCATTAAACTCTACTATTTCTTGCTGTAAGTCTAATATTGTCCTTTAGAGGTTTTAACTATATCCTGTAAAGAAAACATTGACTTATTCTGATTCACTCATTATTTAGTATGAATCCTAAAAATAGAATTAACGACCATTATATCTATATCTCGCGGTGGAACCGAATATCCAAATATACTTTAGCGAGTTAAGAAATAAATAAAATTAATAATTTAAAAATTAACCCAAATACTAATAACGAATATAAAATGGCAATCCCATAAAAGGAATATACATATATATATATATATATATATATATATATATATATATATA
>JAHWXV010286379.1:0-12470 GCA_024586415.1 Phrixothrix hirtus | reverse complement strand
AAGTGGGTAAGGAATGCAAAGCAGGGTGTAAGGAACCGAGTAAACGGAATACGGAATAGCGAGAATGAAATGGAGTGGGATGAAAGTAAAATGATATTGCAATGGAAAGAATATTTTTAAAGGGCTGTATGGCAATGGGGATACTGGGATAAGTGTGACTGTGGGAAATGTCGGAATAAATAAAATCAAAGAGAGCGATCAGAGTATAGGCGTGGAAGAAGTACGAAATGCAATAAAAAGGTTTAAAACTGGGAAGGCTGCTGGAGTAGATGAAGTAAGAATGAAATGTTAAAGTATGGCAGTATGCGACTAGGCGAATGGTTGTGCAAACTATTTAATGCTTGTGTTCAGTTAGCAAGAGTGCCAGAGGACTGGAAAAGTGCTATGATCGTGCCTCTACGCAAAGGCAAAGGTGGTAGATATGAATGCAAGAACTATAGAGCAATAAGTTTATTAAGTGTAGCTGGGAAGGTGTTTTGTAGAATTATAATTGATAGAATTCGCATAAATACTATATATATATATATGTCCTTTTTGCGAGCGATAATTATAACGGTCACCCATCCAAGTAACTTGCCAGGCGAAACACTGCTTATCTCCGGAGATTTTCCTTCATAACTCACTTTAACAAATTTTCTCAGAGAAAATGATTAGTTCAGTTATAAGACCATTATAGGAGTAAGAAATGTAGTTAAAAAAAAATCCCTGTAGCCATTTTTGAGAAGATTATACAAAACCTAAAAATCGCAAGAATAAAGTGGCATTTTCGGTCATTCGATGTTAACAAAATTCTTACTAGGATGTATCAGGAAAGCAGTAAACTCAAATATAAAATTTCACTTTTCTTCGACTTTCAGTTTTTGAGTTACATTGACTACATATATACACACATGCAGACGCACACGTGCATGCACAAGCACATGCTCACGTATACGCACATACACTCGCACAAAACCACACCAAAGGCTAAGAAAAAAGTTAAAACCCGCATCTTAACAAAATCACCCAAATTTAAGATCAAAATCTGGCAGAGAATTCCAAAAGATTCATCTTTGTAAGATTCTTACCAGACGACTGAAAACTTCAATGAAACAAGTAATAGTTTTTTCCAGTAGTGAAAGTGATGGAGAATTTTCAACTCATTATAGCTCAAATGACAAAACTGTATGAGGTTCAATTGCTAAAGGAAATCGCATTTGATGATTTTGTATGAACTCACTTTGCAACCAAAAAATATAGAGGTAGATGGGATAACATATAAGGTCAACAAACATGAAAGTTTATGTATTATGAATTAGAAGTCCATAGTGACATAGAAAGGAGCAATATTGTTATGAAATTATGAAAACTAAACACTTCAGGAGAAACTGTTTATTCCATGGCAACAAAACAACTTCGAAGAAAAGATGTGTGATGTTAACAGCATTTTTCTATAACTTTCATCATCGTTAATTTCTTGTAATGCAGAGTTTGATATTGCTCAAAATGGCCACATGTATGGGGCATAAATATTGTAAAAGATGAATGTGATCTAAATACATCAACAAATTTCAAAATGTATATTGAAGTATTTTTCATTATCCCATATCGTTTAAAATCAATAGAGTAATAATGATAACTGAATTAAAAAATAAAAATAAAAAACAGTTCAATGTGTTCTTCTCCCCTAGAAAATAATTTTTATCACATTTTAAAGCTTATCAGAGTTTAGTTAATTTTAATTAAAATTCATTTTCGTAATTTGTATATTTTATATAGTAGATTTGTATGCATATTAAATGAAAATCATATAGTGAGTGATTTTTTAAATAAAGTCATTACAACAGTATAATAGATTAGTTATTAATTAGATTGTAAAAAATTAATGTCTTCAATTACAGATCGGAGGAACTGTTACAATGCCAATTGTGCTTGCACCTCAAGTATCAATTTTAGGAATTGGAGAACTTAAGGTATTAATTGTCCTAAATGTTTAAAAAATTTATTACTTAACACTTTTATTTAGGTTTTACCAAGATTTGATTCATCAATGAATGTAATAGCAGAACAAATAATAAATGTTAGTGCAGTTTCAGATCATAGAATAATTGATGGGGTTACAATTGCAGAATTTATCAAAATATTAAAAGCACAATTAGAAAATCCTTATCTTCTACTTTTATAGAGAATTATTATTTTTTTACAAATTCGAATGTTCTAATTTATAATGCATGACATATTACTTAGATAAAATAATAATATGTAAGAACTCTGTATGACCTTGATCTTAAAAAGACTGCTACTGATATTAAAATTATATTAATTATCTTCAAAGCTTACTACTGTAGCAGAGCATCAATTAACTGAATCAATTGAGGATTCAGATGTTCAGATAATTGATTTGGAACTGATAAGTATATAGTGCATATTTTCAGCAGTACAGAAATGTACAAACACATTACATTACATGAATTTTACAAGTTTTGTATCAATGAAACATCAGATTGAAATTATACAGGGTTTTCAGGTAATGCTATTCTTTTTAGGGGGTGAAAGGAAATCAAACAGACACCACAATGTGTAAAATTAAAAGCAATACAAATACCAAAAAGGTCATTTTTTTCTAATTATTTATGAATCACATGTGATCATATTAAGACTAAATACATTGATAAAATTATAATTGACCTACCTAACGCATCTAGTTAGAGTAATGTGTGCTAAGTTTTTACAGCTGCAGCAGGCATAATTTGATTTTTTTGCTGTAATAAATCACTGATGTGGATAAGGGTCTTGCTATTGCACACAATTGACATAATTGTGATAAATTTTAATAATTTTGAGTATTTTTAACCTAGCTTCTGATTGTACATTTTCATCTACAATTTATTATAGTACTGTTCTTTTTAGAACAAAACTTGTGTCTGTCTTAATTCATAAGGATGCCTAATCATATAAACAGTAAAGCTAAACAGCTCATTGCTTCTTTAATTAATTGTGGACCACCATTATTATCTTTAAATGTAGTTCGAGAGATGAAAATTACAATGTTTTTATGATTATTTATGTTCAAGCATTGCAGTTTTAGTGATTACAGCAGCGTTAAATTTAAAAATCAACTGAATGATTGTTATCGTGTACTGAACCAGGAACATCTTTTAAACTAGTTTGAAAATCAATGCCTAATATTAATCGATAATGCACCATATCATGATACTTTAGTGACAAAAACACCAAATATTACATGGACAAATGCAGCAATTCAAGAGCAGTTGATGAATCAGAACAACCTCTGCAGAGGATATGCTTAAAAGTAAATTGTTACAAAAAGTTACTCAGGTCAGTATGTATTAGAAAAGCAGTTTGACATGATTATAAATGGAATATTTTTCTGTAGTAATAAAAAGTCAAAAGTATATTTGTCAGCAATTCAGTCACAAACTTTTGCGCCTTCCTTCATATCGCTGCATTTTTAACCTGAGTGAATTATCTGATGTGTCTATTATTAAAATTGGAAACTGCTTAAATATGCGGAGAGAAGCACTACAGAGCACATCAGAAACATGGAAGAATTCAATAAAATGTGCAAAAAATGAAATTACTAATTGGTGCAACAGAGAAACAATTTTAGACAGAGTAAACGTTCAAATTATAATAAACTTAGGTGAAGAAAATAGCACTAGTGATTTCAGAAATTAAATAATAATTCTTAATAGTACATTATAAATGGGTTTTACTAACTGTAATATAGAAAGCAATTTCAGTTGTTTGTGACTTGTACAATAAATCTCATACAGAAGACACAATTTAATGTACATTGCGTGGTTATAATAGTACTAGAGAAATGATTTGAAAAGTCATTTATATATATGGGAGAAAAACGGTTTAAATTTTCCGATTGCAGTAATTTGCAAAATAATTTACCTATACACACAGGAGAGAAACTATTCAATTGTTTAATATGTGATTATACTAGCATTAGAAGAGGTAATTTAAAAAATCATTGTTAGATTCACATTAGAGAAAACCTGCTCCAATATTATGTGTGTGATTATAGTAGTATTGTCATCTGATGATACATTTTGAAGAAGAACTGTACAAGTGTTTTATGTGCATTATAGTAGCATTAGAAAATGTAGTTTGAAATGTTACCTACATGATCTCAGCAATGAAAAACTATTTAAATATTCTGTGTAATTATAGCAGTACCAGAAAGAATAATAAATCATTTACATGATCATATTGAAGAAAGATCAATTAAATGGTTATTATATGATCATATTGCACAAGAAAAGATGTCTTGCAAAGTCATATCCATATTCATAGTGAAAAAACCATTCAAATGTTCTGTATGAATATGAAATTATGTAATATGACATGTGTTTTCTAAATATATAAAAGTTGAAATTTATTGTAAAGTACACAAATAAATTCTATTTTTTTAATCGAAATAATAAATCTCATAACTTGGTAACAATGTTATTCAAAACCTACTGGATTTATAATAATAATATTACAATCCATAACCAATAATTGAATTTAGAAATTATATATGTTAAACATGTATTTAAAAGTATTAAAAAATTTTACAATTTTTATCAGCTTCTAATTTGTATGATGTAATATATTTAGTAACATTTCAAGGATTACACATGAAGTATAATATATGTCTCATCTCCTAGAATAGTCAAATTTTTATCACATATTTTCTACTAAATTTAAAGTTCATGTTTTGTGCTCAAAATTATAAATGTAGTACACAGATCTCAAGTTACACTATTAAGTTTCATCTAATTGTATGTTATTTATTTCTTCTCTGCAATGCTTTTTCTTTGGTAATTGCAACTTGCAAGTTCCTGCTTCTTTCGATTCTTTATGAATTAATTTTATATAAATAATGAATTTTCCTGTGTTACTGCTATCAGTTCTATTGCATTTTCTAAAGGTAAACTCCAATATTAGCAATTTTTTATTAATCAAAAAGCTACACATTAAATACATTCAAATGGCCAATATTTTGATTAACATTCATTATTTTTCACTGCAAAATAAATTTAACTTTATAGAAAATTTACTGTTTTTTAAAGTATAGTTGGTTTACAATGAAAATGAATTAGAAAAATAATAAATTACATTGTTAAGGTGAATGAACATGTACTTAAAATATACCACAGCAAGTGAGACAACACAGAGTAATTGATGGCTCTCACACCGGAACAATTGAACCATAGTATTTTTTTAAAGACTTTAAATTATTATTGTAAGTTATTAAAGTAGAACATACAATAAATTGTCATAATGTTATTTAATTCAACTTAAATGTAGGCATATTTAAAAATTTTCAATTATTTTAGAAATGATTTTAATTACACAAACACATAATATTTAATGTTAGGATAGTGAGTTTACATTCCTGTTGATGTTATTTTCTTCATTTAATATCTCGATTTATGATTTTTCTGAAATCATTGTTTGCTTTGATTATTTCCAGTAATGGATGGATCACGTTGCAGAAAAATGGTTATGTTAGCTTTAAACAAAAATTTGTGGAATATGATGCATAAAAAACAGAACAAGAATTATGCACCCTCTTCTTGCAGCGAAAGTTCTTCTGATTTAGAAAATATAAATTCTTCCTTGAATATTGTTGCTAATAACAATCCACCACCAAGTTATACTCAGGTTTTAGAAACACTACCAAACATTGATGCATTAAACCTCCCACATAATTCGATTAAAAATGATGCAAGTACAATTAATTTCTTAACGAATGTTAATCCACCACCAAGTCATACAGCTGAGGTTTTCGAATATTGATGCGTTAAACCTCCCACATGTTTGACTGAAAAAGATGCAAATACAATTCATTCCCTAATGAATAAAAATTCTTTCGTAAATAATGAAATACCAGATTTAGTAGAATTACAACCACTTAACCCTAATTATACTCAGTGAAATAGGTGGGTAGGAATATTCACCTATATTATAGCAATAAATGATCAAAATTTGGGAGGAAAATCTTTATTAGTTAAACAAAATTTTATAATAATTGTTAATAATGTGTGGTACAGTCTCTCTGATTTACACATTCATTTACATGCTGAGGCATTGATTGAGTAAGGTGGTTTATCTCATCTTGGGATATTGCCTCCCATGCAAGTTGCACCTCATATCTCAAGGTCTCCAAAGTCAACGGAGGATGCTGCAAATTTTGCAACCTGCTACCCATTGTCCCATACATGTTCAATAGGAGAAAGATCTGGAGATCTTGGAGGCCAGAGCAAAAGATGAATCTGGGCTTGCTCAAAGAAGTTCAAGGAAAACCTTGCTGCATGTGGACGTCCATTATCTTGCTGGAAAGCTATTGTAAGTATGGCAGAAGATGTGTCCCAACCATTTACACAGTATACCGTTGTGATGCCATGTTGCCTCAAATGAACACTAAGGGAGACCTGCTGCTATAAGTAATCACACCTTAAACCATAACACCCACGGTGCAGTGTATGTGCCACTCAACTGTAAATCACAGATTCCATCATTCAACCTGTCTTTTTCTGCCTCTTACACGACTGTCGTGCATTCCTAAACAAAATCTAGATTCATCACTAAAGACAACACGACGTTATTCAAGATACAAATGAGATCGTTCATGCACTATTATAACCGTTACTGACAATATTCTGCAGTCAAAGGAAGCACAAGTTGCAGACAATATGATATTAATCTCAACTTCGGATTCGGCAACAAACTGTTCTAAGGGTTACAAGGCAACCTTCTTCACTAAACCATTGGTCACCAACTGCCCAAGTAGAGGAAAATCGTTTTCTAAATGCCAGTTGTCTTAAACGACGATCTTGACGCTAATTTATTATTCTTGAAGCCCAGGTTACTCTTTTACGATATTCCTGGCCATCTTCAAACAATGCACGACACACTTGAATTACAGTAGACTGATTTCGATTTACACAGTTAGCAATTTCCCCAAATGAAAAACCAGCTTCATGCAAACAAATAATTTGACCTCTGTCAAATTCGCTTAATTGTCAGTAATATCCTCGTTGCCGTACTCTAGGCATGATCAAACAAACAAAACTTGTAAACAAAAGAAAAACAATCAAAATAATGTTAATTAACAATGAAAAGGAACAAAAAATCATATGAAAAATACAAATCAAAAAGTTAGCAAAAAATTATAACAACTGTCAAATGTGACATTACCACATTACTACTTGATCTCAAAAATCAATCAATTACTACTTACTGCTAGCCCAACAGATCTACCAACTTTGATTAAGAAATTCCTACTCTTTCTTGGTGTTGCAATTTCTATGTCACTGAGCATATGTATCTGATTTGGCACTAACAAGCAGTGTGATAGATTGTGAGGGGGTATTAATTAAATATCTGATGAAAACAAGGATAATGATAGAACAGTGTTGAATACACAAAAAAAGGGAGAGTTAGGAAGAGAAAGAAATATTAGTTGTCTGTAAAAGAAAGAAAGTTAGAGAAGTGTAGATGAGCCAGTGAACAGTAAACATTCAGTTATATAACTGAAAGAGCTCCATAAGAAATCACTGACTGCATCTGTTACAATTATGTTATGTAACTGAAATTTTAAAATGTTCTGTAAAGAATTTGGCGTAGGAAATCGAAAATGCCATAACAATTTGCGATCCATTCCGTATATGGCAGATTGTGTATCCCCTATTTAAATTGTGTAAAACTCACAGTGTGTGGTAAAAAGGTTTTAATTTTGAGAATAAGGTAATTTCTAATATACTTTATAAACAAATACTATTATTGATTACTATAGATAAAAGATGTTAATAACTCGACATAAACCTCAAAATTAAAAAAATGTTTCAATCCTATTGCCAGAATAGTTGCCTCTGGAGGAAATGGCTCACTGTGGAATAGATATGATATTGAGATACAAGATAAAAACAATAAAATTAATAAAGTTATGTATATTTCATACAATTTTTTTCATAATTGTCCTTGAAGCTGCAATAAAAAAAAAGCCACTTTATCAGGTAAAGATAAAAAGGGGCACGAAGAAAAAAAAGTGATATGTGAATTTGAATATGAGTCTGATAACAAGCGATGTCAGTAGAGGTAAGAGTTTGTTATTTATATTATTTGAAGAATACTTTTTGATTCAATTGTAATATAGATATGTGTATGTGATTACACTTTAGTTGCAATTTCAATGTATAAATCTGAAATGTGATAAAGTCAAAAAATATTTATGAATATTCATCATGATAAAGATTTTGCCACATTATTTGAATTTTTATGGCCTTCGCTTTTAGCACATATTCTGCAACCTTTCATCAGAAAACTTAAAAATAAATTTGCAATAGGTGATGATATGTCTACTAGTTTAACAGAATAAAAAAGTATCAAGCATGCAAGTGAAGGTAATTTTTAAAATTTTACTGGCATTTATCTACTAAAACAAGTATCTTCGATGATGCATATTCTACATTTTATTTATTCATTGTACAAATGTAGGGTTTGAATACATCAGTAAAATTTTTGCTTGGAGTGTCTAGTTCAGTGAAATGTAAAAATCAGATGATTAGCTTAAAAGCATACATAAAAAACTGTTCACTTTGACACACAATATTAAATCTTTGCAACAATTTACATTCAAGACTTAAAATTTTATACAAAAAACAAGTTATGGCGTTGAGAATATGCCCTTTGATCTGTGTGTGACCAATTGGTTTAAAATAATTGATTTTTTTTATATTTTATTTTGAGTTCATTAATAAAAGGTTGCAATCTTAATATACATTCTTTGCAGATGGTGTTCAATAAACGTTTCCTACAATAAGTGAATCGAAGATTAAATTAGTTGTTGTGGAGTGGTTGTGCTTTATCAAACTTTGAAAATCAATGAAAAAACCATAAAATAATTAAGATATAAAAATGTTTTCAATTAAGAAATGTTGCAGGGACGATGTATGCATTTTGTATCCCACATGTGGAATTGAATACTGAAGGGCCTTATAGTTTACTCAAAGGTGAATTAAAAATATATTAAATGGAATCTACAGGGTGGTAACAAACTAAGAAAAAATAGGCATATTTTTGTCAGTTATAAAATAATTTAAAAACAAGGGACGCATTGATTTCTGTACTTAATTACATTTCTTGTGGTATTTGTAGTGATCTTCATTTGTCACCAGCAGGAAAAGTGACAATTGTTTTAAATGTTTGATAGATCACTTTCTTATCTTTTTGTGTGTTGACTTAATTTGTTTTGTAACAATTGAATCATCTTGAAGTTGATTTATTTGCTCATTTTAAATGTATTAAATAGATAACCAATTTGCTAAATATTTAAAAATACTAAAATTCTTCCATGGTTTCAAATGTGCAAATATAAATTAATATAATGTAACAAAATTTTTCATGGTGATAATAAAAAATATTTAAATTGATAAATGATATAAACTTCAAATATCAATCTAGGTAAAACACCGACTAAGAAATAAAAGAAAATGTTATCTTAGCTCGCTTTTTGAACAAAGATAAGCGAGGCGTGTTGTGTCTGAAGGTGTGAGGAAGAAGATCCTCTATTAGTTAATATAAATTAGCTAATTACAGCTGCAGGGCCTATAATAATAATCTAGAAAACAATTATAAATAAAGAATATTTTATTTAAGGACCAAATCATTATTCGTAAGTAAATTCTTATTTTATTACAAAAACTTCATGTTCATATCATTTCTAAGGTTCTTATTTAGATTCTTGTATTTGAATATTTGTTTCTGAGGCTGAGCTAACTCTAGAGGTGGCCCATATTTCATCTGTCGGATTCCGTGTACCCAAGGAAGATGAAACACTATCCCGTATGTCTAACACTGAAATGGTAGTATGTGGAAGGCACTCGGAATACCTGCCAGATAAGTGATTTATTTTTATACAATCAATTTGATTTATTTTACGTTTAAACAAAGTTCTGTTGAATTAAATGCATTTACGTAAATTGTATAGATTTTATAAATGAATTAACTAATTAAAAATTTTTGAAAGTATACCGCTTATTGGATTAATCAATAATTATATATATTTATTTAACACGTAATTTGGATCTTTAAATAAATTGTTATCTCATTCAGAGTTTATTTTATTTCAACGTTAAATAAAATTATCTAGTTTTCAGACCTACTGTCACCACTGTTCGCAGGTATTACCTCCTGCTTACATAACACTGACTAGATAGAGGTGATTGGCATCCAAAAGAATAAATTATATTTATGAAGGTAATAAAATAAGTATTTGCTGATTGAACCAATGGCTCGCTTCCATAGAAAAGAGCTACCGATTTACTTGCCATCAACTTTTGCTATCCTCATAGCGTGAGGGCAGTGGTAAAGTGAACATGATAGTTTTCAAGATATTCTATTTTAAAGATGCACTTTTTGCAATATCTTAATTTTTTGGAAGTAGATTTAGGCAACTATAAGTTGGGAATGTCATGATAAAAGACGATTTACCTATATCTGATACATTATTACATGATAACTATTTAGTAATAAACCATCTTTTTATCATGATATTCTTAATCACTTAGATATTGCAAAAAGTGCATCTTTAGTGTTGAAAACAAATGAAGTAAACATATAAAAAACTGTCATTTGTGTTAGAACAGGAGTATAAAAATCATAGGATGCCATTTAAAAACATCGTCACTTTTCTCGTTTGTGACAAATGACAATTGCTGGATCTAGGAAAATTCATCGAAAACAATTCACCGACGGAAAGTTTATCGAAAGGATAATTCGCCGAAAGGAAAGTTTACCGAAAATATCCTTTTAGTAGGTAATCCTACTGTACCTTCAGTTCTATTACATCTTATTTTACTGTTCTTGATCATTCTTTTACTTGCTTCTCCGAACTTTCCTTCACACTTTATTCAAGCTTAGGACTGACTACAAAATGCTCATGTTTTTAAAAGTCGGAAAGCAATTCCTTTGGCAGTTATTTTTGGTGTTTCTAGTTTTGTATTTTTTTTAGTTTATTTGATTTATTTTTTCGTTTGCTTCAAGTTTATTTAATAGTCAATAATTTATGTTGTGGGCGCAATTCGGAAGCAATTCTTTTGTCATATGAGGGAATGGTGTATCTGTTTTTGTTTTTTAGTTTTGTAAAAAAAAATTTTTTTATGTATCTTCATATAAACGTAATAGCTTATGCTGTGGGCTATGCCATGTAAGAAGTCATAGGTATTTCCTGTATCATAATTTGCAACAATCCGCGCTATCCTTTCCGCACAATCTCTGTACTGAGGTGGACCTTCCAAACTACCTATATATTGTACTATCTGAAGCTCATGTAGGCTCTGCTCTCTCTAAATGGCTTCAATAAATTTCCATATGCTGGGGTGATCAGCAGAAATTTGTTGCTCGAACTCCCTGTGCCATCTTTCTATCGAATTATTCGTTTTGGGTAGACCTTCATTAACCCCATTAAAACAATTCCACATATCATGAGGGAAATGTGCCCGGCGACGTTGGCGTCGTTGGGGACGTCCGATCCAGGTATCTTCAAACTAATCTACCACGCGTCAACTACATTTGCTGCGGGGACAAATGCCATAGCAGATAACAATCGCAGTTTTAAGGCAAATTCTGCGTGTTTCGTATCTCTGTTTTAAACCTTCGGATTGAATTTTGCGAAATATACATTGTGTAAAATGAAAGAAGCATCCACGATGTCTGGATCCCGGAAATTCATGTGCCACCGCTTCTATCATTGCGGATTCAAAATCTAAGTATTGTTAGTGGTGTGGTCCCTGGCATTAATTCTTTCAGCTTTTGTAGCAATCGAATGTAGGTATCTTTGGTTTTATTAGGAAGTAATGTATATAGTAAGGGAATGGCAATGTTATCATGTAATTCGTGAATTGTGTAGAGTTGATGGAAGAAGTGTGGTACAGTTTTGAAGGTGCCGTCTACATACCAGTGCTCAGCTTGAGCAGGAAGTCGAAGGTTCCTCCTGGTGGAAAAGATTAACAGTCGATCTTCGGTAGGTCCCGAATCAAAAAGCAAACATTTTTCCCCATTTTTAGTGTTTTTGTAGTTATCTGGGATTGCAATATCGCTTCGGTGAACAGGTAATGCAGGGGCAGACATTTGGAAGAATAGCAGCTGGTGCTTGACTAACGTCAATAGATGCCGTGGATATGATACGATGTGGTGCATCTTGTGTACGTTTGGCATGGTCGAGTATGTTATTCATCATCTTCATACCTTCTATTTCAGCTGCGTCCGCGATATGATTATGGGTACCACTATTTAGAAGAATAATGTCATCCTGTGTTGTAATACGTGCACCACACTTTAATTTATAGTATTTATCGCACTTCCAATACTTTTTTTGTGTTCGCCTCTTTATCTTTATAATATAAGTACCCGTTAACACACAATTTTCGCTTTCCTTTTTCACTAATAATAAATTCGAGCGCCATTTCAGT
>JAHWXV010286371.1:0-25853 GCA_024586415.1 Phrixothrix hirtus | reverse complement strand
AACGTGCCTTGTCAAAGAGTAGTTCACAAATGATGTCCCGACATTTTAACTACATACTTTTAACAACTAATTTGCTTTTGGTAGTTACAATGTACATTTTTGCAAATCATTCTGAGACATACGTTTTGGTAACCATAGGTGACTCTGATAAGACGAGTTCTTTTACACGCGTTATAAGCCGAGTCTCTTTTCAATTTCAATAATTAATGTTTCTCTGTCACAGTATTTACTACCCACTTTATTGCTTCTTCATAGTTTCACGTACCCACATGTGTAAATTTCCTATAAAGCGGTAATTTGCGCGGTTGTTTCCCTGACTCGACTTGGTTGCGGGTGTTATTGGAAAGCGCCCACCTCAACACCGTGAAATGAGACAAGTTGCGTTTTTAAAACCGGTGTGTAAAATTGGCCGTATATGCGTTCACACAGATTTAAAACAATGCGTAACATTCAAGCAAAACAACTAATGCGGTTAAACGATTAAATATATGAACATATATATATGAACATATTATCGTAATTATTCAATTTATATTAAAATCATTAAATAATAATAAACATTGAATTGTACAATTGTTTGTCTAAGAGTTTATTATACCATAACTTAGTATATTTTTTAAATTAAGTAGAATTCAATTTTGTACATTAATTAGTTGGCTTACGCCAATTCGTATTTTTAATAATCAAAATTGGGTATTGTCCATACAATTCTTTACTCACAACGTCAAAGTATGGTTAAGATCCAATAAAAATTAGAGCTAATAATAAGAGTTTGTTATTCCTTTCGAGAATTGTTAAAAACTCATAGTTAAAGTAAAATTACGCAACGTATCTAAGTTAGTTTTAATAAAGTAGCTTCAATTTCTACACCCAGTTAATTATGTCACATATTTTTGCTAAAATCGAATATAATTCAAAATTTGTTATCTTGTAGGAAAATTCTTCAAAATCCTCTTCCATCAAAGCAGAACACGCCGAAGCGGCGCGGTGCGGCGTAATGAAAGTGAAATCAAATAGAATACTGCATGATACGCTGTAATAAATTTAGAGAAGGAAAAACATCGGAAAAAAGCAACCTTAAAAAGATACAGCAAATGTAATTCAAGGGTAACGTTTTAAAGTTAATGTTACACTCTAAAGCTGAAAACGTCTTAAAATCTTTCTCAAAAGTATGTTAGATGCCGTTATAGTTAAAATATAATTGTAACAGGGAATAGTAATGTATGTACCTCTTAAGATTATTTCTTGTTGTAGTCACAGAATACTTAATTATAAGAAGGAATGATTTACAATCTAATTAATTGGAACGTATTTTTGTTATCTACCTTCAAAATAGTAAACAAAAGGTGATAATTTTACCTCGTTTTTTGATCGGTTCTAGAAAGTAACTGAAAAATAACTATTAAATGTTAAACAAAATAAACATTTTACTTGCAAAGTACATATCTTAAATTACTTCTCTACATAGCATTTGTCATAACGTCAAAATGCCAATCCATTGAAATAAGTAGTCATAAACCTTTTTTCACTTCTTCATCGCTTTGAGATTTCGTTCCAGCCACAAAGTCCTTGAGTTTTGTAAAGAGTTGAAAATCTGAAGGAGCCGGGTCCCAGCTGTTGGATGGATAGTTAAAGTTTCCCGCTTGAATTGTTGGATAAGTATTTTCGTAGCGCCATGAGGCCTGGCATTGTCATGGTGGAGAATAACGCCGCTAGGCAATAAACCTCGCCGTCGATTTGGTGGTGAATATCAGATGGTCGCACATGTTTTGCTTTGAGAAATTTAGTCACAGCTCCAACTTCACAAATGGCGGCATTATCTACTTTCTTGAACATTATAAAATTCACGAAACAACACAGTCAATGACAGCAGACATACAATTGAAACCCTTGAATCTTGATTGCTGGCTTCTCTAATCGCCAGCGCTCCACATCACGCAAACGGGTATTAGTCCTGGATGACCCTGTTTCTAAACAAAAAACTTTAATTTTAATATTGTATTTTAATATATCCTGATCTTCATTCAATTTGAATCTTTAATAATCTTATACTCTGTGAAAATATATGCCATTTAGGAAAACTTAGAGGTTCCCTAAAATCTATTAATTTCAATTTTAACACTATTGAAAGTGTGGCACATAAATGTCACAAGTATCTGTCATTCTGCGATACATGGCCGTTGCCTGCTAACTAATTATAAATGACAAATTATACTGGCTAACAAATTCATTCTAAAAATGGTATTAATTTTGCCATATTAGCTCTAATTTTTGAGCTAGAGCACACTAATATTGTCCAGTCACAGGAATTTTCTTTTAAAAATGGGTTACTTTATAATGAAGCCATTATTGACTAGATTAGAACTAAATTCGGCAGTACCTTCTAGAAGGTGCTTTCAGAACCTGGTGATAACATAATAATTACCAAATGTTTAAAATAATATTTTCTTCAGCGCAAATCGGCTATATTAGCATAAATTTCCATTGAAATTTCCTAGAGGAGTACCAGGGTTATAATTGATAATAAAATATTTGGCAAACACTTAAATCATGTCGCCTACGTTGAATCTATGTAAGAAACGTAGACCTGCCAAACTGACTGTCACTCCGATGATATTTAATTGATGATCAGCGGTATTAAAAAGAAAGGTAGTAATAATAATTTAGTAAAAAATTTAAACGGAAATTAGAACAGTGTATTTACGTAAATCAAAACAAAATTAAAATAGTTCAGTTACGTGAATGAAATGAAAATAAAGCTAGTTTTCTGGTAGCAGACAAAATGGATTAATTACAGTCATTTATAAATGCATGAAAAGTCAGCTTTTGTATGAAATCTATGCGGCTGTCAATATTTAGTGTCGTCGCAATGTTGATGCAAGTTATCTATACGACGTGTTCTGTTTCAATCAAATCCTGTGTTCCTGATATATTTGAGCACGAAAGTCGCCAGCATGCTACGAAATCTAGGCATATTCGCGTCGCTCTTGGCGGCCTCTGTTTACGTAGTTTATATAGGCAATAGTCAGGGACGGATATTTGGTATGGTGGCGTTAGCGTGTACTCGTGGCCTTTCTTGGCACTCAGTATCACTAAGCGTCACGACGTCTAGTGTCGTTCGCGGGTCCTACATAGCTACTCGCCTGCAAGTGATGGGACGTTTTATATGACAAGTAATCTCGGTTCAGCGTAGTTATGCTTCCACAATCAGTACAACTCAATGCACAACGACGTTGATGGACTCTTGTCGTCGGACACGAATAGTTACAGAGCAATTTGTTTGTAGTCGACCCAAAGTCGATTCCGTTGCAGGATCGGTGACGGTAACGCAAGAGACACTCGGTTACGAGGATTCTTGAGGTTATATTATTCTATACTTCGCTCTGTCCTCGTTACAGAGCAACTTGAGACAGAGCGTCGTTCTAGAATCTGATCTCTAGTATACGGCGCTTTTTACCGGATGATTAATTTGAACGGAATTCAGGATTTTAGCAGCCTTGGTGAGTTCACAAGACGTCATGTGAAGATCACTGCAAAATTTAATAACAAAATAGTTTGACTTTACAGAAAAGCTTTTACAGTCTATGCGCGAAGCAATACCCCGCATTGAGTCTCATACAAAGACTGTCTTTCGTTTCGCAAAAGCGTCTTATTTATAGTTAAATTGGTATTCGCTTTCTTTATTCAGCGATTATGGATTTCGACGGTTTTCTTTGTCTGCTATCTAGTCAATTTAGATAACAAATACATTTGCTTTAAACAAATCGTTGCACGACGTGACGCAATGTTGAGTAATACTACTTAATTATTTTTATTTAATTAATTAATATTTAAATTATTTGAAATTGTTTCTTATGTTAAATATTTCGGTTATCAAAACAATCTCAATTGATTTCGGACGGCAAACGGTGATTTATACGTCATGCTGTCGAATTTTTATTAATTACCTTATGGCTTATTTTATAACAGCTTTTAATTAAGCAATTCTTTAGCTTGCAATTAAACTAAAACTATATACTCGCGCGCGTGGTATTTAACACATTCTTAAAGTATATTTTGTCTTTAATAAAACCTTAATTATTACATTTCCGAAAACACATAGAATTCTCAGAATTCAATTAGATCGGGTTTCGAGATATTACTACGGTTCCACGGGAAACATTACAATTTTGACTTAATTATCAAATTATCGAAGAAGATGGAGAAGAGTGGGCAATACATTGACTTTGTCAAAACTTGACACGAAACTCGAGAGGTTCAAGAAATGTCTGCATACGACCCTGAAAGAATATATGGATCAGAAACGCTTGAGTTGATGAGAATAATATTGTGCAGGTTATTAGAAATATCTTATCAAATGTGCTTCCATTTTTAATCTATTTCTCTTTTATAAAAGCTGGAAATATTGACTCTTTTCCAACATATTTATAGTCTTGCTATTCAAAATGCGCATTAAGCCAAAAATACAAGTTTTAGTCAATATAAAAACGTATTATAAATATATTAAGTTGTTGAATCTACAATACGTGTACGTGTCAGGCACATTTTGAACATGGATATTGATAAGATACCATTTTGAGGCAGAAGAAATAATTCAAATATATGGGGTATGATAACTAAATAACAAGAGACATTCCGTAGCGATAATGACTATGTAGCTATTAGCTATGAAGCTTCAGTTGTCAGCAGTTAAAATTTAGATTTTTATTCCAATTAATGACTTAATTATTGAGGAATATCAATATTATTATTGTGTCGATTTGTTAAATATGTCAAAAACTGAACAATGAGTCGATACACAATTTTTAGTAAAACTTGAAAAAGTGCTACCAAACCCTATTATAAACTCAAACGAGTTCATTAGGAGAATTTCGTTTTTGAACGGCACAGAAGGTTGTTATGTGCCGAAATGACTTTACAACGTGGACAATTTAAAGTAAGAGAATCCGATATGCTACCAGATTAACTATAATGAAGTGTATCATGGATTAACAATAATAAAGCGTTTGAACACCGTACTGGATATGTCAAAGTTGAGAATTGAGGACGCCACAGATTTAAAACACAGCTTCCAAAGTTGCTGATCTATATAATAAGATAAATGCTCTTACCTCAAGCAAAAATCAGCTATAGCTATTATCACAGGTGTCGATTTAAGTGACGTAATTTGGTAACTTAATTAAAAAGAACTAGTCCTTTTAACTTCCCCCGTATATAATAAGCTGCAATAATCCACGTAGTGGACTTAACGAAATGTTTGGTGAATTCGGAATGAATTCTCTGGATCTTTCAAAATTTCTGATAACCTAGTAACAATGAACTGAATTAAATAGACACTAAATAAAATCTTTTCATTAGCAACGAGGGAATTTACTGTTTTACCTCGCATTTCAAATAAAGTGGGCTTCATAAAATAATTCTTTATAATGAATACCACGGAATACAAAGTAACATTAATACATTTATGTAAAATAACTGAAATCCAGATGACAGCAACTAATCTTAGATAAAAACAATAATGACAAGGCTCATCATTTATCTTTTACTTGTTTAATTTGATCTCACTGAGAGCAACTGATGCAGGTGTTTCCTGGTCATTGCCTCTATATAACGATTAATTTGTCGTAGAAATAGCTATAATTCACAATTTCAACTCAACTATTGCATTGTTTTAAAGTTAATTAGCAAAGAACTGGTTGGTATTAAAACAGTATTTTTCAAAACTGGGAACGTTAAGACGTGAGAATTAAATAATTTAAGTCGAAACCTCTTGATTAAAATAGAAAACGTCCATCAATTCAAGTTTTAACAGTGGTCACATTTGGTATGAAAAGGTTGATAATTGTTTAATCGGTCTGATAACTCGACACCGTGGTTCGCGAACCAAGTTTTGGCTTAGCTGGCAGATCAGTAAACAAAATAGTAACTTACAATCTGTTGATGTTTTTCCACTGGGTTTATACCTTGCATTGACGCAGATGTACTGGAATTTTCCCCTTATTATGCGCATACCTTCTTCAGTCCTTACATCTACCACACGTTATCAAAGCGTCGGTTGAAATCCTTGTGCGATACTGAGTCGTTATTCCATTACATATGGATTAATAATTTTTGGAAAAAGCATATGAGTAGGACTGGAAATTGAAAAACACTTTATGATGTTTTAATTATTCAGGTAACACATCCTCCCATTACTTACAATTAGAGTATTAAAAACTGTTTCTTACCGCCACTTACTTAAGTGCTGTATTTTACCTTTTTGCTAAATACGGGGTTAGACGGAAAAGGGCCCAATCTTTACTTTTTTTAGTCCCTGTACCTTTTAATTTTTCTCCTCATTTTATTGAAACACGAGTTCTTCCTAGAACACGTAAACGTCAGCGGATAGCTATCAATAGAATTTTGTCTGACCTATATACGTGAGATTAATATTTTACTGAAATAACAAGTTGTTATTAGTTTTACTTAATTCGCTGTTAATCTGAATGACCTGTGTTAAAAAAAAGTTTTAATAAGTAAAAAAGTCTTAATGAATATGTGTCTGCAAATCAACCGTTTTCGAGATAAGAGAGGTTTTCGTTTCTGAAAATCAAAGAAAGTTTTATTATCAGTTTAGTACTATACATACGCATGCTGTCCGGGAGCACCGGATAGGTCTAGGGGGTCGTATTTCATAAGCTGCTAGGCTTCCTGACCTAACTCCCTTAGAGTTTTGTATTTAGGGGTACTTGAAAAGTTTAGTATATGCAACACCTGTAAATAATCTTGCCGAGTTACAACAACGTATTGAACAAGTTGTGTAACAATTTGAGCACAACCAGATTTTTTAAAACTGGTGCGGAGTTCCTACTTGAGAGGATGTAGATCCTGTGTCTAAATGGAAGGAGGATATGTAATCGTGATCTGTGGCGCTAAACGCTAAAAACTACAAAAAATTTACAAAAATAAAAATCACTCGTATCTCTAAAGTTGTTGATTTGCGGAGCCATCTCCATTAAAATTGTTTTTCTTGTTTTCAAGCCTACTATATGTCCCTTAAATATATAAACGTTTCTTTAACAGCCTAGATTTAACTATACAGAACTTTTAATAAGAAACGAAGAGTTAATTTACAATAGATAAAATTAAAAGTGAAAATCGATTTATGACAACTAACGCTAAAAAAACCTTTTAGAGGGATCTTGTAACGTGTCCCTGCTTTAGATGTTAAAATTGTATCGTGTCTAGCCTTGTGGACTAGTTGGGGTTGGAACACAGTTACCAATGCTGCGAGTTAGCTTCTATGTCGGAATGTAGGTCCAGAACTGTACTTGGTTACTTCGGAAACTATTTAACTAAAACTTACTTTAATTATGTACAATATTTACAAGGATTCTTCCCAGTGTGAACTTTGATTCACTTTTACTCACGCTTGTTAACCACTTTTATTTTGTGCATATTGTATATGTATTCGAATCATGACTCTTGATGTAATTTAACTTAGACAACACTTGCATTTTTAATTTAGCTATTGTTAATTATTAATTAACAATATTTGCACTTTGTTATTGCTGTATAAAATAAGTGTACACCTTTCCAAACTGTTACTTTAGTTGTATATGTAATTCTGTTACTCTTGAACTGTACTTTACTTTTATTTATTCTGTCTGTTCGAATTTTATTTTTAATTAGAAATATTTGAATATTAATTATTTTAAACTGAATACATGCTTTGACTTATATAAACCTTTATTTTTCAATTATTTATACTTCGAGTGGTTACATTATATTAATAATATAATCCTTTATTTGTTGTAATTTTGTGTATTTAGTAATAACACAATTTAACACAGAAAAGTATTATATACAAGTTAATTTGAATGACTACAGGTTTCAACCTTTAAATTAGTTGACGGCCGTTTTGTTTATATTAGTTAAATGCCGTTGGCGTGAGAATGCCCTTTATATGAATATTTTAAATCAATTCAATCGATTTTGATGTTTACGAATCTCAAAATGGCGTTTGCAATATGCGTTGTGCAGTTCGGTTTGCTGGTGATGGTTAAATTTTTAACGCGGGTGAAAATTAATTTAGGTAATTTTCATTTGGTGCGTAATTAGTTTTGAATAGTGGGTTCGGATAGTCGACGGGCTATCAAAGGATGCCTCATTGGCCGTCGTGAGCCGGTTCAGTTTAGGAACGGAGACCGGCGTCTAACTTCTGGGAAGGATAGAAATGATTTCACACATTCCGGTAAGCGTTTATCATTATTAACAATTCCGGACTAACTGAGAATGGCATTTGTCAAATTTTTTGCTTGAATTTGGAACTGAGCAACGCATGTTAATGAACCTGGAAGTCAGTACCTTTAACTATCACTATGTCGCGCTGATCCTCTAACAGTAGATCACTACGATCCGTAACAAAAGTACTATCCCCTTATTTTGAATTTTAATTTTATGCAATGTGAACGGAATTTTACATATTTCTAGGGTCAAAAATATCACGCTTATATATGGGGTAGCTTTAACCTATGTTCGACGGTTTGCAATGGTTTTTACCAGCTAAGGCGGTAAAATATATCTCGTACGAGATGTATATCTGGCTCAGACGGTAAACGTCTCTGGAGAACCCGGCAAATCCATGGAAAAATAACTTTATTTTGGTTTAATCCCCTTAATTAAAATAATTTACAACAAATTAGTAGATCAGTATATGCGTAATTTCAACGTATGTAAAGCAGTAATAATGATATTAAGTGAACTGTTTACATACGCTCAGAAATAACAAAAATAATTATACGGGCTTAATTATATGTTAATTAATAATATTAAAAGTTATGTCATGTGGCGGATTATAATACAGATTGTTCTTTGAATAAACGTGTTACATATAATTTAAAATAAAGAAATTAAATTAGTATAATTAACGTAAAATTTTCCATCAGAATACAAAACTAGGGTGCGTTTATCTAATCAAATTTGAACACTCATGGTTTTATGTATATAAAGTTCAAATGGCTTGACCTGCACAAATAAAATAACGTTGACTAGGATCAGGAATCTTGAACTATTCAGATTAATATAATACAAGAAATTTAAAATGTATCAAATCTTAACATTAATTAATATAACGATAGTTAAATACAAATAAATGAATGAATACGTTAATAGGAAATTATAATAATAATTAAAAAGCAAAAATAAATAAATATGATAAACGGTTGTTAAAAAGCTCGTTAATTAATGATAATTAATTAAAATATATACAGGGTATTTTGTTACATTATATCTAACGAAATGACTTCAAATAAACAAAATAAATACAATTAATGCAGCTATACCATTTTAAATCGGTGAGTTTAGCCTCATAATTTACTAATTTAATTACACATAAGAGGAAAACTCACGGCGACGGTATAAATTCATTACAATCTTTCATTAAAAATTTTTCGTAAAACAATGAAATGAAATAAAAATTAGTTGTACATGAGTATTAATCTTTAAGCCTGTTTGCGTTAATTTGTCTAAGAGTATTTTAATATATTTTATTCTAGTAACGTCACTACGCGTGGATGATATTTACTTTTCACGCGATTGTTGGCAAGGTTTACTCCTGACAGCATAGTTGAGGATAATTAAAAGTCTAGACGCCCAATATCTGTGAAAAATGATATAAATGTCGAAAACATTCATGAAATTGTTAGAAAAGACAACGTTTAAGCATAAAAACATTTTTTGAATATCAAATATTAATGGGAAAGTTCTCAGGCAAATTTTACACAATAATTTACACGTCTCAAAGATCTGTGTTACAATTCCTAAGAATCTTACATTGAATCAGGAGTCCCGAGTTTCAAACTGTGCCGACATTTTGGTAAAAATTAAACGAAATCGAGGTTTCATGAATTATGTTTTTACGTGTATAATCCAGTCAAATTAAGACTTTTCTCACAAATTTCGGGTAACAAACAAGCAAAAAATCATGCATATGGATGCCAATGCTCTGATTTAGAATTAATCGACGTAACAAACATGCATCATACTTAAAAAATCGGAAAACACCCAAAAAACTGCTTTTCGCTTATAACTTTAAAACTATAGCTCGTAACCAAATAGAGTTAAATTGAAAATTGGATATCGCAAAAAACCTATCGAAGTAAATATGTCTGATCAAGGTCAAAGGTCATATTTTACTAGGATCACTAAAAATAGGTCTAAAAATGGGTTTCTTCATTACTTAATAAAATTGACAAAAAATCATATAGACGGCTGAAATTTTCAGGAATATTAGCTAGTAGTGTATACTTTTACTTTATTAATTAGCTAAGTTATAGTTCCGAGTTTCCCTAAAAAAGACGTTTCTCGGGAAGCCCGATTCTACAACTTTCAGCTGTCGTATAATCACGATCGAGGGCGCTATGTATTCTCAAAGACTTGATCTGCTACTTGATAAAAAAAGTATCGATTTTTCAAATCTGTAGTTTGATTAACATAATAATAAATATGTTCATATTTCATAGTATTGTTCGTAGCGAAGTACTAAGTCACACCATGCGCGAGCTTCGCGACGGTGGTAGCAATCTTCAACGGTCGTAGGTTCGAATGGAGTGGGGGGGGGGAGTACTTCTTCGCTTGTGCTGATCTATAAATCTAAAAGATTTGTCAGAAGTTGATCCTTTTTTGATATTTTTTAACAAATTTATGTGTAAAGCAATATATCCTTGGATTTCCCTGTATTTTACTGTTCATCAAGGTATTATGAAGTAGTAAAGATATTGAAAGGCATTAGCGCATAGTAATGTTATACGTGCAAATCGGTTTATTATTCAATTATAATATTCCGTTTAATTATATCAGGGGACACGGTATAGGTAGAGTTCTCCTTTAATAGGTATCTCATTTAATGATACTCAAGTGCGAATGACGAGACAATACAGGGAAAGCACTCATTTAGTTTAATTGCTGTATTATTCGTTTTTAGGAACAGTACGATATAACGGGACTCTAGAGCCAGGAAAGAAGGATATAGAGCTGGAGCAGTTGATATTTCTTCGTAAGTATAATAAGGGTCGTCCAGGTATAAAATTGGGGCCATTACATGGGGCCTTGAACAAGTTTGGAGAAATTTGGGGCGCTGTGAAGAGAAGAACATCTGCTCATTTGAAATTCAGTTGTAGAGAAGAGCTCGTAGTGTGAGCGTCGTTCTACTTCGATTCGTTTTTATATTCAATACAGTTTGTCACAAGTTAAATTGTAGTACAAAATTAATCTTAGTTTTAGTGAAAAATAATATCTTTTACTGTGATTATACACGTTTTTTCTCAAATTTGTAGTAGTACAGATTGATTATATTGCATACAAGTTTAATTACGTACAGAAAATGGAAGTTGATCAAGCTGAAGGTCAGCAAGTGCACCTAAAAATTTATAAGAATAACTCTAAAATGATTTGGAAAAATTTAAGAAGTTGGGGTGTTTGTGATAAAAAAACAAACAGAGCTTATCTAGCCATATGTGTAAATCTAATTAAATCAATGGTTTCTTCTTATGTATTGCGGGGAATAAACTTGGATACAATAGCGTATTTTAAAAATAATAAATTAGCTGATAATATTTTCTCATTAATAGAAATTTTTGATGAAGATATTATCAAAGTTCTAAAAACTATTAAATCTGAAGCTCAGGGATGTGATGGTTTAAATGTAAAAATGGCAAATCTTGTTCTGCTTTTCTGTATAAATATAGTAACTATATTAATTAATGATTCGTTCAGACTTGGAATAGTACCACAAATCTGAAAAATGGGTGATATTAGACCAATGCCAAAATCTCAGAATCCTAAATCCTATAATGACTTAAGACCTATTTCAGTTTTACCTACGTTTTCAAAGATGCTTGAAAAAATTGATGCAATGCAATTTGAAGAATATTTGTATCACAATAAAATTGTACCAAGTATTCAATCAGTATTTCGTAAACAACATAGTACTCAAACTACCCTACTGAAGGTTGTAAATGATTTAGCTTCCGTATATCACAAATCTATGTCCAGCATTCTTGTTCTACTCGACTAAGATAAAGCTTTTGATTTAGTTCATACTAATTTATTATTAGCTAAATTATCTTACGTTGGTCTAGACGAAGCTACTTTACGATGGTTTCAAAGTTACTTATGCAATAGAATGCAGCGAGTGAAAATAAATCATGAAAATTATTCTCGGTCAATTGATTACCAGTGATGTGCCTCAAGGAAGCATTCTTGGTCCGATATTATTTGCAGTATTCACATTTGATTTACCCAAAGTTGTGAAAAATTCTAATAAATATTTATATGCAGATGATAAACAAATTTACAAAAATTATTCAGATTTCGATATTATTAATACAATTACCTTAATTAACACTGATTTATGTAATATTTCTAATTGGTGCACTAAAAATGGTATAAAGATTAATCCTAATAAAACAGTATCTACGTGTATAGCGGCTAAAAACAGATTTCTGCTATCTATAATGTGAACATTATAGTAAATGATACTTTAATTCAATGGAAAGAATCAACTAAAAACCTTGGCATTCATTTGGATAATCAACTAAGCTTTAGCAAACACGTTGAAAATGTTTATCAAACATCATTTTTAAACTAAAGTCCATCTATCACTTAAAAAATCAACTAACACAAAAGTCCAAATTAAAATTAGTCAAATCGCTTATTTATCCTCATATTGAATATTGCTTCTTTGCTTACTATTATTTTCTTACCTGTAACAATAAAAATAAAATTCAACGAATTCAAAATGCGTGTATTAGGTTCCTTTGCAGTATCGACATTATGTAGCGCCATATATTGAAGTGGGGGTAAAGTCTTTATCTTTAACTTTTTTATATAAAGTGTACCACTCCAAATCACCGTTATATTTATACGTTTTATTAAAAAAAGATCGAAAATACATGATGTTAATATTAGAATAAATAGTTTTACAGAACCTCAGCATAATACTACGAAATTTGAAGGATCATTCTCGTATACTGCTCCAAAATTATTAAATTCAGTATTAACATATTTAGATTGCCCGTTGTCAATTTTGTAAATAAATAAAGAAGTATTTTTAAAATGTTTTTAACAAAGTTAATCTAATTTCATGTAAATTTTATTTTCTCAATCTTGTTTTTATTTGATTTGTATGTGTGAACATTGTTTAATTTAATGTTTAATTCAATTGTCTAATTTAATATTTAGTTATGTTATTTTCTTTGTATTTTAAGGGTAAATGGAAGAAAGGACCTTTCCGGATTTCTGTCTTTGTGTACTTGCTCTTGTATTATTTTTATATACATATTTGTACGCAATAAAGATTTATTATTATTAATTAATTTCTGATAAGACGTCCAAGAAAGTTGGCGAACAATCACTCGCTAGTCTATTTGATATTAGCCGCCAACGAAAAGACGGGGAACATTTGAAGTTTGAAAGTTTGTCACATGTGATTGTCCATTCAAATTGCAATGTTATATATCGAGCCCTTCTTCCATTCAAGCAGCACGAAAGCAGTTAACGGCTTCTATCTCCAGGATTAGACATCTTCACAAGGAAGCACGCCAATTCAACTTCAGTAGTAATTGTTTCTTTTGCGGTAAGGACTATCCTAGAGCTTGCACTAATAATCCGATCTATGTAGTGAAGACCGAAATAACAATTGAAAATATTTTGAAAATCCTCTCGCAGAGAGCGAAAAATAATTTTAATGAGGCACTTCGAGTGCGGTTAAGTAGTATTGTAGATTTAATTGAAGCACAAGCTCGGTATCATCAAAAGTATCTCACTCACTTGTATGGGAGATGTAGAACGAGTATTTCCGAATGCAAATCAGATACAGCTTTGGACACCTACGAATTTATTATAAAATGTCTCACTTCATAAAGATGAATGCCAATTTTCTCAAAACGATATATGCGATAAACATACTGGCGAAATACCTACTATTGATTCAATTGGATAGAGACTGGAACAGCATTTTGGTGACAAAGTTTCCTTTTTAAATAGAAAAGATGATTTCATTATTTTTATTCTTAACTCGAGAGAAAAACTTTCAAAGAAACACTGGGACGATCTTAGTAAAACAATAAAAAAAGAAGATCATCTGAAAATTGTTGAATTAGCTGCACATATAATTTTGCAAGATATTAAATCTCATTACTACGATATTAAAACTTATAAAACTCCACATTCTTTTTTGAAAATGTTTTCGATGATATTCCATTAACTTTGAAAACATTCATGGATATAATTATTAAGGAAGATAAAAATTTGTTACATCAAAATGTTGCTCCAAAATGGCATAAAAGAGTTGCGACACTAAGTCACTGTTTAATTAGTTCTGCGCGACCACAATCATTTTTATCTCCTATTTTATTGGGATTAGCATCCATGATGCATAAGAAACACGCGTCGAATGGCTTAATTGATAGCTTAGCTCATTTAGGTTTATGCGCGTCGTGCAGTGAAACTCTTTTACTTTATGCAATGGTTAATGAACCAGAGAGTTATAAAATTTCCCCTAAATGTTATGTGCAATTTTTTTTCGATAATGCCGACCATAACGCAAATACGATTGGTGGTTCAAACACGTTTCACTCGATGGGGGGAATTATGTGCGTTACTCCGTTATTAGGTGTTTGTTCTGAGAAAAATCGCAAGATTATCATAAATGCCTTCTTCAAAATAAATTGACAAGTTCAGTTTCCTGCGCCCCAAAAAATTTAAAATATTATCTTCTGAAGGTTTCAAAAAAGTTCAAGTTAAATATATTAATATCACGGGACCTTTACACCGGATATAGAAACTTACATCATCTGAAATTTTGTGGTATTTTGGAAAACATTCCAGTCCATCTACTACGCGTGGTTCGAATGGCTTTATGGAAGATGTATATAAAGGGAAGTCATATTCTATCAGTCCAGTTATCCCTTTACAATTTATTAAAGAGCCACCTGGTGATCTTGATACAATTTTCGCCGTTCTAGTAAAAGCTGCATACGAATATGAAAAGTAACTGCAAAAACACTGCTTCGTGACGTTTGATCAACCATTATATATAAAAGCGAGAGAAATTGTAGTTTCAACTGATCCTAACAATAATCCATGTAATTTACAACGCGTGATTCTTAGACTTGGAGGATTCCATACTTTGGTGTCATTCCTTGGAGCTATCGGCAATATAATGGACGGTAATGGATTAAAAGAAGCTTTCGCGCAGATTTATGCTGAAAATTCATCTGATAAGGCTATTGCCGGTCACGCATATTCTAGAGCAGTTAGAGATCATTTTCATGTTCAAGCATTTTTAGCAAGCATCATTTTTTCGTCAATAGAATTATTTGATCAGGAAGTAGAATTAATGAATAATTTATTAGACAACGTTGAAAGTAAAGATCTCCATCAAATAATTAATGAGCCTATTTCTTCGAAAATTAAAAACAAATTCGTATGTCAGTTGAGTGCTATAAAGGGAAATGACACTACAACTGAACTATGGGTGCAATTTTTAATATGATTACGATTGTTAAAAATTTATTGAAGCAGATCGCTTGGGTAATTGGAAATTACATTTAGATTCAATGCGAATAATGATGCCCTATTTCTATGCAAGTGGTCATCTTTTGCAAGCAAAATGCAGTTATTTATATATTCAAGATATGCTCGATTTGCGAAAACTAATGGATAGATATGAATATAATATATTTGAAAAAAGTCTTTTTACGATAAAGCGAACTGATAAATTCTAGTCTGGCGTATAGAGTGACAACAATTAAGCAAGCTCTCATGAAATCTATGAAATGCCGAGGAGGTTTAACTCATGGTCGCGGTATCACAGAAAGTGTTCTGCCAAAATGGACCCCCTCAACGATCGTACTCGTTGATTTATGTAATGAGATGGACCAATTTTGTAACGTATCTTATTGAACTTCGGAACAACACGTTGATACGCGAACTTCGCGAATGTTATAAGGTACAAAAGACTTGAAAAAATTAATAGATTTCTTCAATTTGTACCTCTAGTTTCCGAAAAACAATAAGATCATGGCACTGACCACTGATTTACCAGGTGATAGCTCAATTAATTGCCATAAAGCGTTTGAGATTGATCTGCAAATGCAGAAAAAAATGATTGATGGATATTTTGGACAATTTAAATTTGAAAGAAAGAAGAAGTTCGCTCTTTAAAGGCAGTAAATAATTCTTTAGAGGTATATGATGAAGTAGTAGTCATCGACCCCTTATTAATTTTTCCAGAGAATTACATTGAATATCACTTCAAAAAATGACATGAAAAATATCTTGAACATGAACTTGCGCCTTATCCTCTATCTATTTTTGATAATGGTTTTATGCCTAAGACTCCGAAAGCGAAATTTTATGATAACTTTCAAACTATTGAGGAGTTTCCCAGATTACTAGAGAAGGTGTTATTGTTGAAGGCAGATTCTTTGTGCATCGAGTTCTTTGGAATAAAACAGTTGTTATTGAAGATATTTTGCAAGAATACATGCAATATGTAGCAAATCACTATTCAGAAGATTGTTTCATTGTTTTCGGCGGATATCCAGATGCTGGAGCATCTAACAGAACAAAAAGTGCTGAACGTTTGCGAAGCAAACAATATTCATGGACAAGAAATACAATTTCAAAGACATACAAAAATAACTTTACATTAAGAGAATTTTGTGATTAACGACAAGAATAAGAAAAAGTTTATTTCAATGCTTTGCCAAGAACAACGAACAAAAGGATTTCACACAAAAATCGCCAATGAAGATGCCAATGCTATTAAATGTTCAAACAGCGATTGTGAATGCTTTGCGTAATCAAAAAGTTATTCTAGTCGGGAAGACATCGATTTATTAGCTATATTGAATCAATTAGTTCCTAAAGATGTGAATATCTTTTATTACAAACCTTGTGCAGGTAAGACTCCAGACAAAAAGTTTCCTTGTAAAAACTTTAAATTTGAATCCCTACAAGATATTGTAACACTTTTACATATTTCCACGGGCTGCGACACAACCTCTGCTTTTTACAATAAAGGAAAACATAGTCTTCTCAAAACTATTTTATCTAAACCGGAATTTAAAAAACACGCTTTAATATTTTGATACCTGTGCCGATTCCAAATCAATTGCTGATAGCGGTATCGAATTGATAAGCGCAATGTATCAAACGAAATATGAAAAGGGGAGCGTTATTTTCATTTCCAAAAATCTACAAATAAAAATGTATTCAAATTAATATCTCTTCCGCCCACGAATGATGCCGCAAAGTTACATTCAATGAGAGTATACTATCAACTCCAATAATGGCTAGAGTATAATGTTTTAGATGCTACTGGTTGGGGTGGAAAAATTGGAGAAATGGCATGTTATTGCCAATATATACAGACATCCCATTAATGAAATAATTAAAAAATTAAGTTGCCATTGTAAAAAAGGATGCAAAACTTCGAGTTGCGGATGTAGAAAACAAGGCTTGTATTGTACCCCTCTTTGTTCAAGCTATTATGTAGAAAACTGTGATACTATTGAATATAAATCATCTGAAACATTAAATGTAGATGATGAAATCGGCGATGAAATTGTTGATGAGTTGTTTATATCATGCGATACTGATGATTTGAATGCGAGTTTCGTTGACTGTAATGAATGTGAGATTGAAAATTAAAATATGTGTGAGAGCGACAGTGAGACTACTGATTCTGAAAGCGAGAATGAAAATCAATCAGACAATGAAGTGATATAATGTAAAAGACGACAATGTTAAAAAGAATAGTATTAATCTAATTTAATAAAGTATTTCTGTTGAAATCAACTACTATTTAATTATTTTTGTTCATCCTCGTAAATATATGTACAATTATATATTATTTAACATTACAGCATATCAAATTAATAAAGAAACTCAAAAAATATATAAAGAAAGTCAAAAAATGTTAAAAAAGAATCAACTTCTGACCAATCGTTCAGATTTATAGATCATCGCAAACGAAAAAGTTCCCACCCCCTCTTCACTCCACTCCATATTACGACCGCTGCAGCTGGTTGCCGCTGTCTCGAAGTTCGCGCGTGGAGTGACTGCACTTCGCTACAAACAATACCATGAAATATGACAATATTTATTATTATGTCAATCAAACTACAGATAATTATGAACAAATTGAGACATGTTAGACCTCTTTATATTGAGAAACAAGCGTGCAGTGATTTTTTGAAAAAAAAGTATCTCGGCTGCTATATATTATAGGGCATTCATTTTTCTTTTAGATTATAGATAAAAATTTCATCTATATAACCACATAATTTTTGAATTAGTGGAACATATAGGTGTACCAAAAGAACAGGTTCGAAGATTGCTTTTCCTTTGTCGCCATTTTGGTTGGTCTTTAATTCAAAAAATCGATACTTTTTTTTATCAAGTTTTTGAACAAGTCTTAGAAAATACACAGTGCCCTCAAACATGATTATACCACTGCTGAAAGTTGTAGAATCGGGCTTCCCGTGAAACGTCTTTTTTAGGAAAACTCAAAACTATAACTTAACTAATTAACATTTCTACACAAAAACTTTATGCGTAAAAGCATACGCTATTATTTAACACTTCTGAAAATTTTAGCCGTCTAAGTGATTTTACTCAATTTTATTAAGTAATGAAGAAAACGCATTTTTAGACATATTTTTCGCGATCCTAGTAAATTATAATCTTTGACCTTGATCGAACACACTTATTTCGATAGGCTTTTTTCCGATCTACAATTTTTAGTTTAACTTTTTTTCATTATGACTTATAGTTTCTAAGTTATAAGCGAAAACCCGTTTTTTGGGTGTTTTCCAATTTTCTTTAATTATGACGCACAAAAAATTTACTGGTTAAGTCGACTGATTCTAAATCAGAGCACTCGCACTCATAAGCTAAATTTTTTGCTTGTTTGTTACTCGCAACACCATTTTTTGGTCGATTTTCCGCTAATTTGACTATCCTAGTAATGAAAAGTGCATCTTTCAGTACTACCTCAAAACTAGGCGATAGTTCATGCATCAAAAGATGCTAGATTCTAGCGGAGTAAAAAAATCACGAATGTGAAATCGAAGTTTAAATCAATGCTTACCATTTTTTGCTTTGATAACGGTATTCTGTTGGCTAAATGGTTTCCTGAAGGTACCGCTATTATAAGGAGATTTAAAGAAATTGAGGATACAAGTTTGGAAGAAACATGATTTGGATGTTGCATCAGGATAACGCCCTTGTTCACAATGCTTTACTGCAAAGCAGTGTTTGACCTTTAAAATCGTTACCATTCATACTCATCTTCCACCATGCGAGTTCGGTATATTTCCTAAGATAAAAATCAACCTTATTATGAAAGCATTGATGATGTAAAGAACAAAATGACAGAGCTTCTTAAAGAACTAACGTCTGGTGAGCTAGAATACCGTTTGAATAATGGTAGACACGCATGCAACCGTGCGGAGGTGCGGAGGGGAACTGTTTTGAAGGGAATACCGTTGTAATCGAGGCAGTCTCGTTATTTAATTATTGTAGCTCGTATCTTTCTTCCTATAACAAAATTTTAATTATTTTAAGACACTGCATAAATTGAAGTAATAGTAATTATATGTTCTGTAATGGTTGACTTTTTTGGCACCTCATGTATTAAGCATTATTTAATACTTCTACCTTTGACAAAATCTAAAGCGATTAAATACAGTTTTAAAGTGTAGTTAATCAATAAACTTGTTTTTCTTAATTACCTTTAATTAAAAACAATTGAGTAACTAAGAAAATTACAGACACGCTATTTTATTACCACAAATAATATAAATATGAAAAATTCCCCTAGATAATCGGACGCCTAGTCCTGGTTGAGTTGCTGTTTGATCAACAAAAATTTCTAAGAGGATCAATTGAAATATATTAAACAACCCACGACATGCCCACACTTCTGCTAGTGACCGCAATAGTATTCACCAAACGCTATAACATTCGAAATTTCTAAAACGAAATTAAAATTCAACAGTTACTATAATCACTCCACCGACACATAAACAAACACCACGCTAAAATTAGCACAAATTTATTCTGGGCACTTCAAAAGGTGAATATGTTTTTTAAATCGCCGCATAGAGAATTTTGACCCATTCCAATATCTTCCATACACCATCGTAAATTGGAGGAGCTGAAAGTGGTTTTAAATAATTCGACTTGACTACGCGTAATTAGTATAGTGCAATATGGATAAACAAACACAATATTTAAACTCGTATTGCGATTCATCGTTAAGCTAAGCTTTATATAGCAGACAATCAAGCTCTAAGAGCTTTTTTGGTTTGATTATTGCATTGGATTCTTGCGTGAATAATTTGTCAACGACTCTGTTATTTTTGGTTATTAAATCTATGCAACGCCAAGTTATTGAAAATTCACTTTGACTTATTTTTCTATTTTCACCTAAAGTAAATTCAGTATTCAGGGAATATTCGTATAGTTTCAAATGTTTTTGTGTAAAATTTAAATGATTTAATTAATTTAATTTACACGTCAAAGCATTTCATCAGTGTATACTTTATTACAATTAATCTTTCGGATAATTTTATCTATTAAATTTCGCTGAGCTAGAAATTTGGCATATGAACACTAGTATTTGAAGAAAAGAGTTTACGTAAATAATTAAGGACAAATATCGTAAAAAGTCGTGGGGAACGTGTAACAAATTCAACCATTCATGATGCTTTAATAATGAGTAAATAGTTACTGGGAAGTAATTTTGTAGTTTCGCGCATTGCCAATTTCATTAATCTTATCCAAATCTTCTATATGTAGGGGACAATTCGAATTGCTTTGAAGTAAAAATTGTGATAAAAATTGGTACAGTAGTGAATACACAATCCGCAGGAACCAGTTTGAGTTTATTTACGTACTAGAAACGTGGGATTGAAGACTTGTCCCTGAAATTACTTAGTTACAGATTTATCTCTTTGGCACTAAGGAAAGAAGAGCAATGAATGTTCGCGAAATGTTTCTCTAGCAGTTTTCGAAAGAAATCCCGTGGCTTCCTTTAAATTATAATCAAATATACGGATCTCGTATTAGTTGAGACATTGTGTCCTAATATTGCAACAACTAACTTTAAAGCCATTCTATAACAACAGATATTGTTAATATTGCGTAAAACCTGCAATTAAACTAAATTCTGATACTGGGTTTTGAAGTTGCGTTGGTATAAATTAACATTCATTCGTAATTTGAAACGTTATGCAGATGTGTTTGGCTTCGAATAAATGCTGTATGTATGCTTTATATCAAAAATTAAATACAAAATTGCCTAAATGAGTTAGTTTCCTATTCAATTAATTAACTTTAATGTATTTCTATTAGCATTTAATATAAGCGTTTGCTTTTAACGGTAAGAAAGCTATTTATTATTATAAAAATTGCAACGACAACTAGAACTGCTTGACTCATCTGCTTTTTTATATGTGGTAGCTGCATACAGGGTGTTCTTAACATCCCATTTTACTGCTTTTGACTTATTGCCTGTTTAGTGTAACTAACAACGAAGTGACAATACTACATACACAACTAATTATAATTATGAGTAGTTTTGCTCAATCTACGTCTTCCGATTATCCTTCTCTTCGTATAAGCATTCATATTTATGACGTACGTCTAGGGCAGGTGGTTCTCTTGTATTAGACATATATACGGGATCGATGATATATCATTTTGAACCACCCCGACTCCATTGACATAGTTAGAGCTGCTAATCGTCCCTCATCGATCTATATTGTGCCAAATTATATTTTCAAGCTTTATGTTCGATTCAACTAGCATTATTTCGCGCACTAGCCCTAAGTGAAACTGGGTCGAACCTTTCCATTGCATCTCAATGGCAAACTATGCATTTTAAAGAAAGATTGAATATCTCGTTGGTGTTATAGTAGTACAACGTAACTAATGAAACCGGGTTATATCGTTGAAAACATTAGTATTAAAGAGTGCCGGGTTATATAATATGAAATTGTAATTTAGAAGCTTATTAATTTTCAAAATTATTTCCTAAAAATATTTAAAAATATAACTAAGTCTAGTGATAATATTGTGCTACTTTATTTCCTACAATCAGCTAAAAGTTGAATTATACATTAAAAAGGATGACGGTGGATTAACTATTTGTAATACCATTAACATGGATAACACGCAATACTTGTAGTTTAACGAATGATCTATCAACTAAAATTTATTTTGCTAAAGGCGTAGTCTATTACTGAGATGTCTTGTCACTGAAATATACAAATTGGATTGAAAAATCACGCAAACACGCATAAGACTGTATAAATCAAAAAACAAACTTTCTTAGACTTAAAACAAGTTTATAAATGTAGTTGACCCATAATGAATGATAAGCTAAAACGTAAAACTAATATGTAGACCATTAAGACATGCAAGATATTGGGTTCCATATAATATTCCTATTATCCACAAAGGAGGAGTAGGTGTATCTATTTATCAGAACGTTAACCGCTCCCAAAGGCATTGTTATCAGAAGTCAGGCCCCACATCCTTTATTTATTGACAGGTGTGGTGGGAAAATGGGAAAAAATACTTTTGTGTAATGGACTTAAACAATGGAAAAAGTTTAAGAAGCCTGCATAAACGTATTCTGCAAAAGTAACTGTTCTGTAAAGTTAACAGTTGCTGAAAGCCAAGCATTCACTCTATCCCAATAATGCGAAAGTAATTAATTTAGCTTTGATATAGGGTTAGTGCAATAAAATCGGTAGAACAGAGACATTATGAAATAGATTAGAAACCTTGCAGAAAGTGGGCGCGCTCTTTCATTAAAGAACACGTTACTTTGTAATTTATTATCTCCGAGCATGCTCCTATATTAATAATTTCTGACATATTACAAATTAGGAAACTTGATATTAATTGATTAGGTATTAGTTTAAAGTCTGACATAAATAAACAGCATTTATCAAACTTTGTATATATACTAAAACCGTTATTTTTTCCTTCCTTTATTAGACATCCTTTAAGTCACTATTGAAAATATAAACTTAATACCTTGCCTTTTATATGAATACGTAAAATGTGATGGAAATTGAACCTCTATTGTATCGCTATATAAAGAAATTCTAAAGAAGAGCATTTGCCAAAAAATAATTACAATTAATTTTATAAATATTATAAAGGCGACCTTCTTAGTAAAATATATATATAGGTAACTACGAAGAATTATTTATCAGAATTAAGTTCATTAAATGGTTTTCACTGTGAAAAATTGGGGTAGAAATTTAATCAACATTAATTGCCCTCCCGAGTCTCGTATTTTATAAAGCAAAGCGTAAAGAATATACGAACTTTCGGTTATACTTAACCTTAAATAAAAAATATAGCTACCTACTCTTTAAAAAACTTTACAAAAGGATTTATTCATTAATTCTTTAATTATGTTAATTTCATTATGATCTGCATAATTGTAAGAATTCTGTAAACATTAATTTTTATTTACAACAAATTTGGGTTGTAAATAAACTGTTACTTAATCCACTATCTGCGATTATTGTTATTATGGGAAGTTATGGCAAAATAAAGAGTGATTAGATTCAATTAGTTAAATATTTCAATTAGAACATCCCCCCCCCTGCCGCCGCCCTTAGCACGTGGATGTATATCAACAGTTACAGCCCGGCAAAATTAACATGGACCTTGACTTTAGGATATGCAGTTTGTGAATTTACTGTATACTCTAGCGAAAATATTTAGTCATCAGTTTGCATGTTTGGTGTGTTTTTAAGGGTATAAATTAATGTTGTCGATTTTATTCGTTTTTATAGCGTAATGAAATTGGATTTGGGTTTTCTAAATAACCGTTCATCATGTTTAAGTAAATGACTTTTCAATTCATCAACTAAAACGTATAATTTCCATATCTTTTGTCAATTAAAGTTACATTATGTAAACTTTAGTGGTCGACTAATTCAAGGATAATTTTTAAGACGTTTTATTTTATTTGCAACATACAGTTTCAAACGAATGTTAATAAAATACCCAACAATGAATGTTGTTTCTAATTGTACATACCCTTTATTACCTGTACGTTGTTATAGTAGTTTAACAAAGGATTGCGAAATAAGTTTACACTCTTGTGTACCAAAAAATGATTTATGTTAAGAAACTACAAAGTTACGTTCTAGTACAATGATTACATTACATATGAATTATTATTTTTTGTAAATACTGCAAAGTTCTAATGTTCCAAACCAATATACTCAGTGACATGGAAATTACAACACCAATAAGGGTTGTGAATTTTTTAACCAAACTTGGTAGAAAGGTAGTAACTGATTATATTTTTAAAGAAAAGCTATAACGACAACCTTAAACGTTTTAATAATTTATTGGGCCACCCCAATTGTCTATATACTCCCTGACTCGCCGTGGCACCACGAAACGCACTGGCTCTATGCAGTTTCTGCTCGTATCCGATATGCACTTGCTCTTGACCGTTGCCAACTCCGTCCGAGTATAGTTATTTTTAGAATCGTGTCCCAGTTGGTCGGGTATTCGATCACATAATTAATTCACATTTTTAAATGGTTACGTACTATACAAACATAATCTCAATATAGATATCAATGCAAGCTTTTATTATTATAAAACAAAGTTTATCTATTAATTATAATAAATAAATATAATTTTATTAAAAATGTAACATTACATTTTTCTCTTATACTAATTTTCTTACATAGTTAAAAAGAATTCTGTATTATTAAATTTGCAAATTAATAGCTTCATCGTGTTCTCTCGCATTCCAAACTGGAAGTTTGATTTAAACTGTTACAATAAATATGATTAATTAAATAACAAAGTTATACCAGCTATTCTAAAAGTTGGGAAATCACATCTAAATAATTTTTAATGCTTTGTAATTCCATTTTCTCGATATAAATCTTGCAGCTTGAATGAATTCCTCATCACCAACATTACTTCCAGAAGATAATAAAACTTCTAAAACACAAGCTATAATACCTTCCATCGTTCAAACAATAGAAGGCAAGTTTAAACCTCGAGTAGATTTTCATTTTAGAATTATTAAGTTGGCAGATAATTACTAGTTTCCTAACTTTTACTGGCTACCCAAGACGGTGCAAATATATGGGCAAGGGAGCTAATTTGTCGGAGCAGGAGATCGAGTGGAACGCGTGAATCTCAATTAGTGCGATCTGTAATTAGGAGTGGAACGCGGAATTCCGCGTGAGATCGCAATAATTGCGTCCTAGTCAGCGAAGTGGAACTCGCTATAAGTTTAATTATATGGTTCTTTCATTTTCATTAAGGATCGTATGGTGTTGCCGTTTTTTAATGTTTAGTAGGGAATCATTTTGTGTGATTTGTTAACTGTTGGGTTTCGATATAATGTGTGAAAGTATATTGGTTATGTATTATTTTGTAGCAGGGTTTTAGTATACATTTTCTGGAGTTGCTTTTTAACATGTAGATGCGTTTCCCGTTTTGTAATAACCTTTACCTTCGTTTTTTTATGAGATTTCTTTCCCTAAACTATCGTTTTATTTTATTTCTATCTTTATCTTTACATATTCGTATTACGCTTTTTCCTATTAATAGATTGGTGGGTTGTTTCTGTCATATTTGTTTTTTTACATATTTTGCAAGTATATGATGCCTTTAATTAGATTTAACTTAGTAGTACGTTTTGTTAATATAGTGTATCCGTTTATAAATGTCCTTTAAAGGATTAAATATTGAAATTGTAATCTTGACGTAGGCAAATATGTACAATACGGTAAAATTATCTT
>JAHWXV010286355.1:0-29769 GCA_024586415.1 Phrixothrix hirtus | reverse complement strand
ACAAACTACTCTATCAATTTCTAAGCCGCCACGGATTTTACAATACAAAATGTCAAATTTTACGAATATGGCAATAACTTATTACACTAGCGACATCTAGCGGTCATTTGCAACAACATAAAAGGCAACCCACGTATTCTTTTGTTTTTTCGAACTAGGCTTGCAACGGGGCAGGAATACAGGATACGGTAAGGTTTCTATATTTGAGTAGCCATTTTTAAATGTTTTGCTGTATACCGACATTTCTTTCCAATGGACAAGATTTTTTACGTAAATTGAGCGATATATGTATGATTCTCGGTAGAAATTTGTCCTTTTGCATTTAGTAAGAAAATTACAACACGAACTTTAATTTTGAGTGCGATTCCAGAGTAGGTAACATTTCAACTGAATATTAACAAACAAAAAAATCCGAAAAATTCATTTTCTCTTCGTGATACACCTGGCACAAGTATCCAAATTTCATCGTCTGGTCGAGCTCAACCGTTAAACGTTGCAATCTATTGATAACTTTGGAAAACTTGAGCAGAGGTAACAATAATGCGATGGAAATGCTGTCACGCGAAACGGTTTATGTCATTTCAAATTATACCATTTTATATTTTAATAGTGCAATGTATATGCTAGTATTGCAAATGAAATTCTAGCCATTTTATACATGTACCATAATTACTTATTTATGCCTATGTATAGTAGGTTACATCAATTTTTGGGTGCTTAGGATAGTAAGCCTGTAAATGTACATTTGCTGCGTACCGTAGCTTTATTAAAAAAGATGTCCAATTTAATCCTCCTAATAATAAATAAAGGTAATCATACATATAGGCTTGTAAACAGCGTGATTCTTTGAAAAGCTTCAATGGGCCATATTTTTTTAAACTAAGAGATAAAAAATGACCAAAACCGTTTCGGTAGTACGCAGGGGGAACCAAAGTGACCCCACAAACATGGCGGCATCCCCAACCCCCATCTGCATGGGCCTTCCTCACTTTGAAACCTTGAATGGCAACCCTCCCCTTGCGACACATTGTGGAAAAGCTTTGTAAAATATTTTTCATTGATATCCCGTGATATCCTAATCGTAGATTAGGATAACATACTAAAAAGTTATTCAACAAACATACTGATCTGATAATGTCCTCGTAACCTACGTGATAACATGGTGACACCCCCCTACCCCCACCCCCATTTTGAAATCTCAAATTGCAACCCACTCCTTGAAACACAACATTGAAGAGGTTGTGAAAAATTCGATATCACACATAGGTAGATTAAGATAACTCAATAAAAAGTTATTCAACAATAAACTGATCGGATAATGTACTCGTAATTTACATGATAAATTGATCTAGTAAATAAATGATAAAATACGCTTTAAGCAATGTAACTAATTTATTTACATTACACTTATGTAGTAGAAAATTAAATTAAGTGTTCAAATTGCACACCATTTTTTTCTAAACAATAAAATAAACGGTGTTTAAATGCACGCCTCGCATTTGCAAACACTTCCCTTGGAATTGAACGGCATTCCCTGATTATTCTATCACGAAGATCTTTTATTGAAGCAGGCCGTGTTTCGTACACTGCTGACTTTAAATGACCCTAAAGAAAAAACCAAGAGGTGTAAGATCCGGAGATCGTGGTGGCCATTCTATGGGGCCTTTTCTTCCAATCCACTGTTCCGGAAATGCGTCATTTAAAAATTGCCGAACAGGAGCGGCATAATGACATAATGTCAGAAATAAATTAAATTTTCCTTAAAATTCAGATTTCCGTCAATATTGTGTTGAGCCTCTACTTCATCTGTGATAAGAGGTCCGATAGCATTCTGTAGTATGTTCAGGTAGATACCTCCAGTTAGATTTCCTTCGAGAAACAGAGGATCCACGATTGTGTCTCCGAAAATACCTACCAAACGTTAATTTTTTGGGTTCGCTCTGTATGTCCATCACAAAAACGACGCAGATTTTCGCCCGATCAATAACATCAGTTGTGTTTATTCACTATCCCATTTAAAAAATAACAAAGATTCGCCACTAAAACAGATGTTTTTCACTAATTCTGGATTACTGTTAATTGTCTCTGTTATCTCTTCACAAAATTGAAGTTTTCGGACGTAGTCATCTTCGATCAGTTCTTGCAGGGCTTGCATCTTGTAAGGGTAAAATTTATTTAACTTAAGTGCTCGTTGTACCGTTACTCGCGAAAGTCCTGTGGCAGTCGCTGCTTTTCGAATTGAAGGTATTGGAGTTGCAGCAAAACGACCTAGCATTTCTATTTGGGCAACTTCATTCAGTACCCTTCGCCCAATTCGTTTCTAATTTACCACTGACCCCGTTTCTTGAAAATTTTTTACTAATTTTGCGACATAGGTAAGGCAGCATTTTTTGTCTGGATTCCTAGCATTAAAACCAGCAGCTGTTCTTAGCACAGACTGTAAATGAACCGTAAGAACCGTAAATGAAAATAATTTCCACTATTTCAGCTAACGTGTACGCCACGTTGGGCAGTTACACTAAAATACATTTAGATACTAAACCTTGATGACGTTAAATCCCAAAAATGCAGTTTTTCTTATAAGAAATACTTAAAATTCAATTACAGCCAGTCAAATGAGAAATTCGGTACTTACTTTATCTTTTACTTAATGGGATAATAATGATCAAGTAATTTCAAGTATTTTCTTGCACTACAGATAGCAATGAGTAGACACAAGAAATGAAATTTTTATCATTTACTTACTAGATCAATTTATCACGTAAATTACGAGTACATTATCCAATCAGTTCATTGTTGAATAACTTTTTACTGTGTTATCTTAATCTACCTTTGTATAACATCAATGAAAAGGATTTTTCAAGACTTTTTCAATGATGTGTCGCAAGGGGAGGATTGCCATTCAAGATTTCAAAGTGGGGGAGGGTGAAGATGTCGCCATGTGTGTGGGGTCACTTTGGTTTTCCATGCGTACTACCTAAACGGTTTTGGCCATTTTTTGATATCTCTTAGTTTAACGAAATACGGCCCATTGAAGCTTTTCAAAAAGTTACCCGGTGTATGTAACACTATGAAAAGAAAAACCTAAGCATAAATGTTAATACAAGTACCTATGACATATTTTGCTAATTAATGATTTTCGAATATTTGAAAAATATTATGAAAAATGCTAAAATGTAAAAATAAGTATCGTATAAAAAATAATGTTAGTTCTTTTTTCCCTCAATAGGTGCTAATGTGCACCTGTTGGCGAAATTGAGAGCACGATATCGTTCCGTGTTATGAAGGGTGTAAACGAAATTAGTTTATTTCTGCACATTTCATATGGGAAACTTCAAGAAATAAAGAAACGTCCCAACAAGGGTATTGCAAATACCAAGAACTACGTTGAAAGTTTATCTAAAATCTAACTTTGACATTAAGAAAATTGTTATCGAAAAGTTGTTTGCCGAATATTCTTTATATATGGAGGTAGCTCGTATCGTTTTTAGTTGGATATGAAAAACAATGGCATGTCCCTTTTTTGCAAAACCCCAAAGACCTGGTCGAAAGAGGCCCATAAAAAGATTAGATGGTTCGGATCCAAGAATGTGCCAATGAAAAATGGACATCTTCCTTTTCTTTTTGTATTGCAGTTATAGAAAGCTAATCACATTCCCAGATTATATAATCTCTGAAGAAAAGCGATTTTTATAATACCGTGGGTGCAAAGACGGAATCAAACATAATTTTAGTAAATTACAATTTATATTATATGGTCAATTAATTAACATAAGCATTTTGTTGGTAATGTATCATTTGCATATGCTCCTTGTTGGTTTTTGCTAATTAACATAATTATCTTGTTGATGTTTATGTTAGTACCCCCTGCAGAATGGTTATCGTTTTAATATAAATTGCTTCCACGCAAAAAGTAGATCATGATATGAACAGAGTTTTAATTCCGCCAAGATAGGTATTTCAATTGCCGTAGGTAAATGCAAAAAAAGAAATAAACTTATTTTTTCACTAACAAGATAGTAAAACGAATTACTCGATGGTGCTCCTCCCTATTTAACAGGTATAGCTTCTAAATATACTTAATGTGAGTTAATACACCCCACATTCAAAATTGCGTAGGCACTTTATAAACAATTGAACAGTCCTTCAATAGGATCAGCTGCATTGGCCCTTAATTGATACAATTCTCATACTTGGAATAGTCCTATAATTGGTATTTCAAATATGTTCTTATCTTATTAAATTAAAAAAAGGCATAAATCAGGTTTTTATTTATGCATCCCTTATAACTTGTTGTTTGGCTTATAAATCATCCGAATAGCTATGTAAGGCCTACAAATGAGCAGCAATAATGCGAAACGCAACCACGGTCTCCATTAAAACTAGAATTTATCCATTTAACACAAATATATTCATAGAGAGTGATTTCTAGGTTATTAATAGAAAGTTGAACAAGCAATCAGGTAGAAGAGGAATACTTTGCTCCCAACGTTGTAATGCAGCTGCCACGCAAATCACTGTTTACGCTAAAGATATATACAGAAATCCAGTTATCAGATCAGTAAGATGCAAAGCAAACAAAAAATTATAAACGCAGAGTAAGCATAAGCTATACATTTTACTTTCAATAAGCAAAAATCAAAGGTGACTGGTACAGGTACAAAATGAAAGCTGTAGTTTAAGCGTGGGGCTCCCGCTCAGAAAAAGAACTTCAAGATTAAGTCACGGACTAAAAGTGAAGATGTTCTTTATACATCAACAGATGAGTACATCTATGGAAAGCTGATCTCCAGTAATACCAATGAAGAAAAATGTATTATGTACAGGATGATCTAACATAAAATCTTTTATTAATCACAATTTTCATCTTTTTCCTCACTTAAAATTAGAACGAAGTTAGGAAAAATATTTTACTGAAAAAAGTAGTGTTTTGACGTATATATTAATTTATTCTTTGTTACTATTGTTACAGATACTAACTCCATGGACTAGGATTTTTATGTTTATGCTAATTTTTACGGAAGTAGTTAATTTTTTTAATAACTTGCAAAACAGCGATCATCGGGGTTTATAATCATTAACGAATGAATCTTCATTAAGGAACTGATAAATAAAGTTAACTAGTTATTTTATAATAATGAGACTTTCTTCTTTATGCGTAAAGAATACGGCCCATCCTAATCTAGTTACGTAGCTGCCTATAAAAAACACCATGATCACTTTTTTGTTTAAATATACTTGAACTAAACTTTAGTTCAAAAGTATGGAATCAAAATTGGTGAAATGATCTGTTCTATCCAAAGTTAGACATAAACTTATGCCTTAAGTGCCGGATTTCAATCTCGTTAGCTGCTAATTAATTAACTTGCATATCATTGTATTAACCATTGTATTAACAATAGTTTCCATGGAAGAGAATTTTAACTGAATATTGAAAAACCTGAATTTACATACGAGCAGAGAAAACGGAACTGCTATAAAATAGTAATTCTTAGTGGCTCCATCTATTAACAAAACTATGCGTCAGTAAGGTAGACCTTTCAGTAAGCTTATATCAAAAGTTTATGACATTTGTATCATTAGAAGTTCAGAAATTGTGCATAAAGTGACAGTGTTTTCGATATTGGTCGAAAAATGAATTTTCAACAAAGAGCAGATATGTTTTAAATTCGGTAAAGTATTTACTGAAACGTCTAATATAATAAATAGGTGTATGGTGAGGATTGCTTTTCACGTAGGAGAGTACGTGAGTGGCATAGACTACTTAAAGACGGCCATATGGGCATAACTGACGACTAATATCCTGGTCCAAAAGAATCGGTGTATCACAAATGAGTTGGAATCTTCATTGCGATATATGAAAATGGAATTAGATATTTCCCAAGATTCAATTCATTGCATTTTGAAACAGCATTTGGGACTCAGAAAGATTTGTGCACGGTTTGTACCACACAAGCTAACTGATGATCAAAAATTTCTCCGAATTCGGCATTGTAAAGACTTGATTAAAGAGTCAAAAAAGGTCGAAAACTTCAAGTATTATATTGTAACTGATGATGAGACGTGGCGTTTTCAATATTATCCAGAGACCAAGCGTCAAAGCTCTGAATGAAAGCATCCAAGCAAAGACAAATCAAAAAAAAGCCGTTTGGAGAAGTCAAAAGTCAAGACAATGTTGACTTGTTCTTATGATTCGGAAGGCATAGTGCACAAAGAGTTTACACCAACCAGCCAAACAGTCAGTGCTGTGTATTTTCTTGGTGTTATGAAGCGTCTTTTGTCGCGTATTCGTCTATTCGCACTCAATATCGTGGAAATGGAAGCTGGAGTTTATTACATAATAATGCACCATCTCATCGCTCGACACTTGTCACTCATTTTTTAACTAAAAATTGAATTTTAGCAATCTACCATTCACTATGTTCACCTGATTTGGCCCCCTGTGACTTCTATCTATTCTCTATACTATATTTACCGTCAAAAGGATGCCGATATTGAAGCCATTCAACGGTGATCTTGAAGGACATTTCTAAAGATGAACTTAAAAATTCATTTTATATGTTAATTGACCGTGCAAAACGTATTGAAACCAAAGGAGACTACTTTGCATAAAATACATGAATTTTGCCAAGATAATAAGCTTTTGATTTTTTAAAAATGTTGCGTTTTCTCTGAGACAGACTGAATTGCATTCGAATTTTTTATATAATCATACCAATTGAAGAGGCAATTTTTTGAAATTATACTTCAACAGACACCAAAATAATGTAATCGCTACACTTACCTGCTTAATACTTATAAATGCTTAATTCGGCTAATAATATATACAAAGTGTAATATTCGGTAAATGTCTCGACAAATGCATTTAAAGTTAATAAAAATAGTCGGAAGTACAGCAAAGAATGTGTTGACAAGAAAGGAGTTGCCTGAGAACAGCGGATACTTCACACTTGACTACAGGAAGATAATATTTACGTTTTTAATTAGTTATCCATAGTCGGCAAGGATTGGTTTTCGTTAAGTAATAATAAAACCACTGTATATACTAACAATAAATATGTAATATATTATCTAGCGCACTTTATCACAGAAGTATAGTTAAAAGATACGCAGAATTAACGTATCTTTAAATATACAGAACAAAGTCTCAGAAATAAAAGTTCAGCTTCCAAGTCCTGCATACATTCAATACAAATGAATACTGCTAAAATCTCATCATAACAGAGTCAGTTTACATTAAAATGATTAAATATCTATATACAATAGTCGTCTTATAAATAATGTATAAATAAGTAAAATAATACGGTAATATATAATATACAATAAATTAAATAAATCTAACAATAATTTACACTTTGCTGTGATAAAAGCTCCAAATTTAGTAATAAAAATATTCGAGCTGGACCAGCTGAAGGTTACGTCAACATCAAAGGCAATAACATCGCGTTTCGGCAAAATTTACTACAATTACTTATATTCACCTACATTTGATCGAACAACTGCCAAAATTAAACGATAATGAGGAACATCGACTTTCAAGCGCATCAAATGAAATACATATTCTCTTCAAAGCTGATTTTTAAAATAATTGAAGACTTGATACGCATATTCAAGAGCATTCATGTATTCCCTGTAGATGATCCAATCTCTCAAATTTATGTTTGTACTCTCCGTTTCGTTTCGTAAATAGCTGGGCATAATATCTCTTGTGACATCTGGATGCATTTTATCAAGGATGCCTCTGTCGTAAATTGCCGTTTGTATTTCACAGAGAACTAATCGCAGATAATATTCAGAGTCATTAAAGCTTTGAAGAAAGGAACCATCTTGGCGTTTTTGATCGCGAACAATTTGTTCTAGACCCACCGCAATCATTTGAAGATAGTGGTATGTATCGAGAAGAGCATCATCCAACTACAACAGAAACGGAAATTTATATTTCTATATTTTTAGCCTAAACACGCATTTACCTTTAAAGTCTGTAGATATTCTACGGATAGATTCTCACCTAAATTTTTGGGAATTTGGCTCGCGTTGGGCAACCAGTTGTACCGATTACTTTTCCAGTCTTCGTGATGTTGTATAAAATTTTTGTTGAACATTTGCTGCACCTGAAACAAATTTAAAAAAATTAATATGATAAACAAAAGCAATAGTAGGTATATTTTAACTTAAAGTTTTTCGAGCCTCCTCATTTTATGTGTTAAGCATAATAAAGTTAGCGGTGTTTTACCTTTAGATTAAATATTTAAATTAAGCGAAAATAAATAAAATTATTCATTAGAATAAAAATGTTATACGGTTCCTACAAATTTTAATTTTTAGTGGTAACTGACACGTAATAACGTATTCTTATAACTAGTTACAACCTGTGTAATTATTATGCGGGACAATTACTTTAATCAGACGAGTTGCGTGATGGCCTCAAACCACCTAAAATGAGCCAGGGAAATTTGACTACTTTAGAATTTCCATACAACTAGTATAGTACCGTCGTTAATGATTATTATATTTTGTATTAACAATATATTAATGACACCGGTGTTTAGTAAAAATTACATTAGAAAACGTTTGCAAAAATTACTTTGGGATAAATTAAATTTATGTAAAACAATAATCGCTAAATGATTTATTAAAATGACCTCAGTAGTAAAGGTTACTGACTATATTTCAATAATAATAATTAAGATTAACTTATTTATCTTGCACCTGTGAGCAATAAGATACTTGATATGCGTATGTGTGATGTTACAGCATGAGAAGAATGCAGTGGTGCGATATGCTGATAGGAGTACAGAAACGCGCTCCCAAAACAATCACGGTAGTATATGCCACCTGTCTCAACAAAATCACGTGAGGACGAGATTCTTTAGCGTGCGATAGTATTAGAGGGTGTAACTTCAAACCCACACAATATGATAACGGATATATAAACAATAATATAAATGGAAAATGAATGCAATGGCCTGGTTTGAGCAGACAGCATGACGCTGGCAATAGCGCGTGGGCGAGTTGTACTAGGCACCGAGATGGCTGTGCTGTTTTTGCTTATTCTTTTAATTAAAAATTATTAAAAGTAGTGTAGAAGAATGTAGATGTGTTTGAATCCACCGAACACTACCCTAACGTTGTCCGGTCTATAAATTAATTACTAGCGAACAATAACTTATCCATTAAAGACGAAGGAAAACCCAACAGCGGACACGATCTTACCGGATGTGACAAAGACAAAAGGTATTTATATCCGATGAAGAAGAATCGATATATGCATTGGTAGGAAATGAAAGAGACAAAAAATATGATAGTGTGTAATCAGACATCAACGGACGGCATAATACAAAACCATATATGCATACTAATTTATAGCTAATGGTGAGGAAAAGCAGTTAATGACTGACGGATTGGTTCTGTATGAGAAGAATTATTCAACTTTCATTCATCTGTCACTTACAATATTGAAATTCCCGTGCCAATTTTCTTTAATTAAAATTTGCTTTTAATTAGCTACGATTGGGACTCAGAATTTTTTACACGACTTATTAAGTATTTGATTACCTAATGATAAAATTAAAATTTACTGAAAACTACTTATTAATTAATTCCAAATTTCAAACTATAAAAATAACATTTTTAAATTATAAAATTACATTAAAATAAATATTAAAATTTGGTTTACTTACAAAATTTTCTTTAAATTGATCAGCTTTTAAGAATGCGCTATGAACTTGATTTATGATGTCTATTAATGGTTTTAAATCGCACATTTTTGACAGTTGATCATTTGAATCATGAATGGCACTGCCCACATCTATACCACAAGGATTGATCCATTTCGGATGTGGCTGGCTCGAATCTGTCAGATCTCCCATTCTTGCAGGGGCGGAAAGTGAACACGGAACACTGACTAAACTTAGTAAGTATATTCCGGTGATTAAGGCTTGTTGTAATCCTGCAACAAAGATGACAAATAAGAGGCATGTATGTGTTTGTCGGCAACATTTAGAAATAAACGACACATGCTATATAAATATACACGTTTGTGGACAAACATCAGAAAGGGCGCCAGAGCGTGAGAATGTGTTGGGACAAGACACGACACAGATGACCTCGTGCCCGGCCAGACTAGTAAAGCAAGGACAAGGTAGCCCATTCGCGTGTCGCCTCTTGTCTTATCCATAACCAATTTCCAAAAAATATGCTTACCGGAGCAATCTTTCAAAAATGTTAAAAAATAATTATAAGTACCCTTTACTTATTAAGGAACAAGTAATATCAATTTTCATTATACAGTAAATGGATGAATAAATTTAACTACAAAACGTGACACATTTCTAATAAATTATTCGAGACCTAGATTTAAGTCAAGTCGTAAACGTTGCATAAGAACGCCTTTAATCTTTAACACCCACTGTCAGGTGTATGACAAAATTTTGTTACCGGATGTGAAAAGGGTTGTTATTAGAATTCATAGGTCAATTTGTTAAACAAGTCAAACGAGCTTTTTTGATAACCGTACTTATTTGATTCAAGTTTACGAGTGTGTATGAGATAATCAACGTTAAATAGTTGTTTTAAGTTTTTACAATAATTTATGTGCGATAATGTGACAAATTGTTTAGTTTATGATGTAAAGACCGTTTAAAATATTAGACTAATGTTAGGTAACAGGTGTATCGGTTGATCTAATTGCGGTAAAATGCTTAGGTAAGTTGTAATATTCGTATACGGCTATAATAGCAGATAATTGACAATTAATCTTCGTTAATGTTACAGTCTTAACTATTTACCACATTTTTATAAAATGATAACATGAGAAAATGCAACACAGGTGCATCAAGAATGTTTTATTTCATTACTAATTTATGTAACTGTTATGTAGAATTAGTAACGAAATTAAAACAGTAATTCGAGTTCTGGTTAAAATAGTTTTTAGGTACTGGTACAGAAATTAATCTTAATAGTGCCCCGAATGTTTTGTTCGTATTAATAATTATATTTTTTATTTAACATGCAGTTATAACATAAAATTAGCTTTGAATGGTTTTAATATTGATTTGACTCAACAAACTTCCCCATGTATCATTTCGTGATTTATGACTCACGCTATAATTGTACCATTACCTTTTAGTTTTCGTTAAATAGTAAGTTATTCCGAGTACTGAACAAAGTGACACGCTTTGTAATTACGATGGTTATAATGTGAAAATCGCGGTTGATGGCTATTATATCGTCTTAAAAGTGGTTATTAAAACTAGTATAAATGAATTAAAATTTATATATTAAACTGCACGTGGCGTTATGGATAGATAAACATAATCAACTGTAATAGACAGTTTGATCACATTGGACCCCCGCATTGCGATTGGCCACCTGTTGCTTGTAACTCCGCCTATCTACATCAATATACTATACTGAATAAGTAGTTATTAGTGGTAAACTTACGTCTTAAAGTATTCCATAAGTAACTATTTTTTCGACTTTTAGTGCTGTGCGAATGATTGTGCTTGACGTGTTGTCGATATACGATTTTTTCGTTGTTAATACTATAATTGCGCATACGAACGTAACAATAGTAATTGTGTATATGAACCACTGAAAACATTGCACTTTGGTGATAAACGTTACACCGTAATTTTGCTGTCCTTTGGTCGCGGTCAAGCATCCCTACGACGTGACCGCTCACTGTGTAATCCACAATGTTTGTATACATGACACCGTCACTAAACATGGCACTTCTTATTTATATTTTAATATTTCTTCACAGGCGGTAGTTTATATTGAGCAACTAATTATCTTAACTACAGGTCAGAATAGATTGTTATGCTTTGTCAACACCGGGTTGTATATGTCACCTGGTAAACTAGCGAAACGTTACGTTTGTGTTTGGAACGTCAACTGACGAATATATATCTTGGACGGATAATATCCGTGTGTACTAATCCTAGGGTGGACCCAACGGACAGCTCCTCCCTCCATTGATAAAACATATTGCCCCTACCACAGGTACTCTAAGAGTATAACATCGAGTTAATGAAGAGGAGAGGTGGAGAAGCTCGACCATTCTGTGTGTATTAAGTGCTAACGTATCGATACTAGATGCTTCCGGGTATCAAGAAACTCCCGGTGTCGTCATCGGTCCGCGTTCCGGGAAACGAGCTCGAGATCGCCGCAGCTTCAGTGCCAGCGCTAAGCGAGGATGACACACGTATAGTGATTCCATGTACTCATTGCGCTAATTGCCACAGCGTTCAAAATCTATGACACATTCATCGAATGTTAGTTGGGACTACACACAGGTTGAATTACAATTACCGTCTAAATCAATTTAACCGTTTTAATTTCCGCAGCTTTACGTAAAAGTGATAAGATAATGAATTATAAAACGGACTTTAATCCAATATAAAAACGCAATTAAACAAACATAAGAAATTCGTAATCTCCTAATTATTAACCATAAATATACTTTTTATTGGTTGTGGCAATGTTTACAAATTCGTAGGTTATTTATTGTAAATAGTAATAATAGCTTTGTAATATCTTAAACGGAACCTGTTGCTTGTTTATTCCTGCAAGCAGGTAAAATTTCTTTAACATCTACCGACAACTTTCAGATATCTACAACAAACAATTCTCGCTATTATTAGTTTGATATACCCAGTTGATTTAATTTAAATCATTAACTCTTAAAAATGTAATTATTTACTCATTAGAATTACATAAAAACTTCTTTGACACAGGCATAAAGTTTATTAATGCACCTGCATAAATATTCTTAGGAGGGAATTCCCTATTATTTATTTGCAAATGCAATAAACACGGCTAGGAATGAGTGGCAAAATCGAAACGGTGTATTTTTAACTAGAAATCCAGCATTGGTTTTGCCAAATTTTACGTATTTACAAGAATCTCAATAATTTTAATTTATTTATACAATGGTATGCTCTATAAATTTCAATTAAAACTCCATTTAATTAATAAATTTTTAAGTAGCTAAAAATCCTTTAAACCTATTGACATTAGTCATTAACAACTTTCTCTTATTTTAATACATGCACATCCGCAAATACCTACAACTTTTATCGGTAGAATAAAACTGTTTATTTTAGAGCAATGAATGGTTTAGTGGACAACCTTATTGAAATAGATGGCCTTGAATAAACATTACACATACATAATATCTTAATAAATAAAATATTAATAAAAGCCATTGTTCATCTCTTTCTATTGATTTTGAAATGAGAACACTACACTTTAGTTTAACAAGAAATAAAATTTATTTCGTGGCTTAAGACCTTGAATCCATTACTCAAACTGAACACCGTTTGTGGTTAACTTAGTTATAGGAGTAACGACCCCCAATTTGGTAACATTTCAAGTTTTAAAATGTATTATTCAGATAAAACAATTTTTGTAATTAAACAAATTATTTAGTAAATTATACATAACTGGAATTCTCCATTTTTGAGCTATACAGATATACATTTGTTTATCAAATTGAATTACCTATTCCTTCTCACTGCCTTGTTCCCAGTTTCTAAGAAAAGTCGAAGTATTTAGTGAAAACTCGCAATTTTGTTTACCGTTCATATAACTTTTAATTGATTACAAATTTTTGCGAAGACACGAGATGAGTTCCAAGTAGAAATATTTATCCTATTTCGTATAACAAAATTTTTCTTTGCAGTTGGCGCCGTTATATCAACATTAAGTACATATAACTTTTAAAAATTAAAGATGTACAATTTACAGCCTATTTCAATTGTTATTCTTGATTGTAAGTATAAAATTAATAATTATCTACTCGTCTCTAATTATAATAACAATTCTTACTAATAAACATTTTTACAACGAAATACTAAAGAGGCAGTGGTAAAAAAACACGCAAGGCTCTTATTAGGCTCCGAAAATTTTAGCAAAAATAGTTTTCATCACTATGTAATAAAATATAATAATAGGGTAGTTAATCGTATTTTGAAGTACTACATAATCTTATAGGAGCAACGCTATCACAAATTTTTAGAATCTAGGTACTTCTAAATTAAAATAGGACATATCAGGGCTGTATGCAGAAATTTTTCTTGGAGGGGTTAAATTTCTCAAAAAGCGGACATTTTCACTTTCGTGTCAAGTTTTAACATACGAGGGTTGATCCCTCTGCTCCACCCCTGGCTTACTTACAGTAACAATATTTCAAATATGTGACCTCTATTTCTCAACACAGTCCCTAATGAGTTTAATACATTTGTCCCATCGATGTTCTAAAATTTCTAAAGCCTCTCGAAAAAAAGATTGTTCAACTGAAGAAAAACGGGTTCCACGCAAGTTTTCCTTAAGTTTCGGAAACAGTCAGTAATAGCTGGGAGCTAGGTCCGGCGAATATGGTGCATACTCCACCAATTCAAAGCCTGCTTTGGCTATTGCAGTCTTTGTAATGGCAGATGTGTGACTGGGTGGGCTATCCTGATGAAAGTGAACACCTTTGGGCAACTTTCCCGTACGTTTTTCTTTAATTGACTGTCGCAATTTGGAAATTAAATTAAATTAAATAAGCACCTGTAATTGTGGCCCCTTTCTGTAGGAAGACTAAAATTACACCTTCGCCATACCAAAACACAGATAACATGACATTCCCTGCCGATGGTTGCATTTTAAATTTTTTCGGTGGCGGATAGCCCCGATGTGTCCATACCTTGCTTCACATTTTTGTTTTTACATAATAGTGATGAATTCAAGATTCATTCATGGTTACAAATCGTGCAGACGCACGAAAGGCGTCTGCAAATGTCTATCCGCGTCTGCTTGTGAGCATCTGTTAACATTCGTTGCACCCATCTTGCAGACAATTCTATCATCTCCAATTCCTTCGTATTTATATTGTATACCACATGATATGATAGGCCTGTATCCTTAACTATTTGCCATCTGTCGATCTTGCAGCACGAAATCATGAACCTTTTTAACATTTTCATGAGAGGTGACAGTTGTGAATGCTCCACCTGCATGTTGATTTGTACACGATTGCCTACCACATTTAAACTCACGGCATCATATTTTAACTATATCATGATACTGCAGACTACCCTAATGTATTAACTAAATCTTGGTGGATTTTAGTTGAAGTCATTTGTTTTAATTGTAGGTACAATAACAGTTCGTTGCTGGATACGCTCCATTTCACTACTAATACGTATCTCGCTCGAAGTCATAGCGCATACAAGCGCTATTAGGTTCAAACTTGTAGTTTTGTAGTGTTGGTCTACACATACCAGTCGACTACTTTACGTGAAAATAAATAGTTACTCAGGTATATAAATGAGTCAGGGGCAGAGAAAAGTGATCAGCTCTCGTAAATCACCGTTTCACCGACTCTTCCTCATCTCCTTCTCTCAATTTTTTAAAATAGCTGAAAGCTGTACTATAATTACTTATATATAATATTTCTAAAATAAATCCAAAAGATCGACCTTCATAAAATAGGGGTGGCCGTCGACTCACATCGACGCCCCTTCCATACGGGTCTGCATATATAGTTGAGTCGTAAAAGAACGACTTCGCTTTACGCAAATCGACGAGCGCGGACTATCTAAAATCTCGCACAGATGAAAGTGCCCTAATATCGCACTCCTTTCTTCTAAGACTTATTAACTTACATAAATAAGCAACAACCTATAACTAGGAATGTGATAGGGATTTATGATGTCTTTATTAATATCATGAAAATGTTTTTTCGGCAAACTTTTTTCTAAGCATAAACAACTAAACTTTAGCATTATTGAAAGGATAGATAGTAACTTCATATTCGAATTTAAAACATGTCTATATATGCAATGTTAGGACACCACATCCATTTAAACATTTTCTTGTTATAAAAAGTAACAATTTTTACATCCAATTTGTAACATTTGCAGCATCTTATCCAGATTTCACCTCTCGTATAAATCATAGCACACCTTGCATCTCCATTATCATTATGCTCAGAACCGCAGTTCATATTTATACCGAATTCGTTCTCAGTTTCCAGTTCCAATTTTATTTTGTTTTGCTTTGGTGGGTACTAGATCTTAGAATAGCCAGGTTCTGCATTCAGGGATAATTCTTTTTACAAGCTGTTTTTTATTTACTTTTGCTACACCATTTTCTAATTCCTGCTTATACGGAATTTCGGTTACTAATTCTGCAGATCCTGCTTGTGGCTTTTTATTTGATCGCATTGTATATGCCACTGCGAACTAACTAAGCAGTTGTCTCTTCAAGGGCTATATGGACATTTTTTGGTGGGATTTCATCTTAATTATGAGATGTTAGTTGAGTATTTTATGATTTTTTGTTAAGGGTGTTTGTGAATCGAAGTGTTGTAATAATGAAAAACATCTCAACAACTTTTTCTAAATCCGTGATGGAAGGAAGCTTCAGTTGTGGCCGCCTTTAAGTAGCTTTACCCGACAATTCACCTACCTGATAAACGGAAACCATTATACTTAAATGATTTCTATACCAGATCTTCATTTATTATAATTAGCATGTTTTGAAGGACCAATAAATGCAAAACCTAACCATTGTATCTCGTGGGCCAAGTGAGAAAGGGGAAAAATAGTTATGGCACTATAGTCTCTAGCAAACTCAATGAAGCCTAGGTTGCGAATATGAGAGTAATGAACATCAAGAATTAGTCTAATTTAGCCACCCGTCGTTTTTTAGCAAATTTAATAAAATGACTAAATCATTGAGTAAATAAATGTTGTTAGATTAACCTTAAAAAATGATATCCTGGTGGTACATCATCAAATAACTCTAATTTTATATTCTTCCGGTGGAAGACTAATACTAATGATACAAATCGACCTATAGCATCCATGCTAGTCCCTGCGGTAAACAGTGAACTGCTTTCTGTCGCGGTTATTGCATCAAACTGTCTTTTCCCCTTGTATGAAATTATTTTACATTGTTTGGATTGAACATTAATAATTCCCGTCTCATCAACGTTATGTCTTCTCGGCATATTATTGTTAATTTTCTACAAGGTAGATTCAAAAATATTGAGAATATATAGATAGTTTCTTGCATACATTTTTTTATCCTTGCAGAAGAAACACTTCGCGGCGTCTTAAATGTTAAACTAGGATGATGACGAAGAAATCTACGCTAATTTTTTCCAACCGCTAACAAATTTCATTTCATATTCACGTAAGCATGGCCCCATCGAAAAAAAAATCTAACAGAGCGGCGTTAGATCAGAAGGTCGAGAAGTTGAGTCTGTTATTCTACCACTGCCAATTCAAATAGATACTCGAAGAAATAATTATACAATGATTTCCCAAAGGGAATAGAAATATGACGCAATATAAATTTATTTCCCATGTTTTTGTAACTGTGGTACCACATAATTTTCCACTTAAAGGCAAATGGTTTGTATACATTCATACAGCTGAAAGCACAAAAAATTCATGTTTCACAAACCTCTTCTGTGCTCCAGATATTTTTTTTGCATTATACGCCATAGTCTCATTAATAACTGTACCAATAAAGTGGAAGATTGCCCCTTTATTAAATACTGTTGTACTGAGAAGCTCTTGGTCGTTTTTTATTCTGTTCAACACATCTACAGAAATTTCTATGGATGTTAAACTCCTCATAATTATTAATTAAGAGACATTTGACATAATTTTAAGAAAAATCATGTTTTAAACGGACATTTCTGTGATTTCTAAATATTTAAGTTTTTATAAAATAAGTCTCTAGCTAAGATATACGTAAGTGTAAAATAGTGATAGTCACGAAAATTGATCTACACAAAACTAACTGAGTGAGTAGCAATAAAAAATTTAGACCCACAAATGTGTCAGAAGAACCCTCAGTAAATGTCATGTAACATAGTTTAAGCGAAGTGAAGTGCTGAATAGTTTTACAATCAGTAAATTTCATTAGACGAAGGAAAATTACATTTTGGTTGGCATGGATACAAATAAAACCTGTATAAGCAGTAACAAAATCATACCGCATTTTTCGAATCTATTCATAATAAAAAGTGCTAAGTCTTATCAACTTGCATGAAAGGTCACAAGTTGACGAAGAAGTGTGAAGATTCCGCAAACCACATCTAAGCTGCCATTAACCATAAGAAGATAAATTTATACCACTTATTAATTATTTACAAACAATTCATCTTGTACAAGCTACGAGTAAATTAAATTACCAATAACGTTTGTCAAAGCACGAAAATTTCTAAGCAAGAAAATAAAATATTAGGTAAGTGAAACATAGTCCATTTTACTAGAGTAAAATGAAACCTCACTCATTTTCTAAAGATTTGTCGATGTAAAAATATTCCATTCACAAATTTTAACATTGTAGAAACAAATTTGTTTACAATTTTGAACGGACATACAACTGAATGTTTGCACAGCCATTGTCTCTATTTCAAATAAATCGAGCTATAGTATTTATTGTATTTCCTAATGAAAAATATTATTTATCAAAATAAGAATTGTTTTGATATTAAAGGTGTTATCTGAATATGTTAAATAAAATTTTATAAATAAAATTTTTGAATAACTGCTCTTTGTTTACATTAGAATTGGCAGCCCACAAAGAAACCATATTTTAATGTTGAAAATAGAGTTTCTTTGAAAAGAGTTTATAGGTACAATTTAATAAGCACAAAGAATTCCACTAAATAACTTTGATTGTTCCCGTTTGCTCTGAACTACAAACTCAGGCCAGCTTACTGCAATATCATAATTAAATATAAATTATACTAGGGTAGAGTGAGAACATCGGATAATGACATATCGTAGCTGTTCAGAGTTTTTGGGTGTCTGAATTCAAATTGTTTATAATTTCTAATTGTAGAAAAAGTATAGTGACTATTCCCACTAGTGGAGCCACCCTACTTACATACATCTTGAGTTATAACATTTCAACTCGTGCAGAATACACCACATTTTAAACTTGTTACAGAATATACTATAATTGAATTTTATACGTTAGTACTTTCTATCGCTAACTACCGACCTCATTTGGTGTATTTGATAGCCTATTTACCTCCGGGCCCAATAGATGCGGGTTCAAACTTGGACGGGATTGGTAAATTTTTCAGTGTAGCAAAATTTAAAAAGTATGCATTCTTCGCAGATAAAGAGTTGAAAACGTAGGTTCCATGTTAGTATGAAGGTTGCCGTGTTAAAATCCCTATTTACAAAGAAACTTCTTCAGAATTGGTAAAGTTTTCGTAGATATAGCGAAATAACCGGAATAATTGAATCCAAGAGAGTCAGCAGAATTTCTCCATCCCAAGCAATAGTCAAAAATTGAACAAACTACTACTAAAGTTTGTGGAAGAACTTCAAAAAAAAGGGTTGGCCAATAATAACTTCTTCCTTGTCGATAAAGGACAAGAGTAATCAATGCCGAATGCCAATTTTTCACTAACCCAGAAAAGAGAGTTGACACTCCTCAATCACGCGTAATTTGCCATTCCTATTAAACTAAAATAGTTTTCCTACTTTTGTTATACCCAATATAACTACGCAAATGGTAAAGATGAACCTTGTCAAATAATAAAATCTGACATAATCTGTATATAAGTGTATTAACAAAGAATTTCGAAATTGCAATTCCATTTGTGTGTAATGTTGTTTGATTTGACATTTACCTCTTCAGGCGTTTCTTTTAGCATTCAAGCTTTTAGCAGATTAGGAAGCAAATAATAGTAAGTCAAATCAAATTCTGCGCATGCTCCCGTTCACTCGAAGCAAATTTTGTTTGCAGATTTCTTTTGTCATTTCTAAGTTGAATTAGAATTAAGCTAACGTGGACTTTGCAATCAAATTGATACTGCATAATTTCAATTATAAAATGTATAGACATACATTTAAATGTAGATTAAAGGTATTTTCCAAAATGTATTTAAAGTTCTTTCACATTACTAATTTTCTTCTGTAAAGGCTAGCATGTTGAAGAAAACTTGTTGCTGAAATAATATTGCCTTTTACCTGGATTTTGTTCATTTTGTTCATAAATGTATAGGGCAGTAAAGATCAGAAACTTCCTTTATTTAATCGATTTCTTGCATATTTAATTGCTTCTTCTAACAAATTTTGGCAAAATTCAATTAGCATATTATTTCTATTTTATGATTAACTTTTGATCTATCCTACTATTTATTCAGTCGTTTTGGTTTTAGATCAAATAAAAATTTGAATAGTTTTGTTAGGCTTATTTAATGTCATTGTTTTTATAAATGTTTACTGTAGATTTTTGGGATAATATATTACACATACGTTTTATCTGCGATAACAGTTTTGATATCGGTCTCTATCTAAAGTAATATTTCCGTAGCTATTTTTAAAAGGGCTTGAAGACTGAAATAGCAATTTTAAATCATGATACAAATGCTATAACAATATTTGGATTTATGTTATCGTGAGTGTGTTTCTCTTTAAGAACTTTAGGAGGCCAACGTTATCAATCGGAACCTAACTATGCAGTTAACCGCTATAAATGAATTGCCAAATTAATTTTAATTAATTTTAATTTTTCATCGAAAATTTGTTTGAATTATTTAGTTCAGGAATGTTTTGTTTAATTATTGAATTAATTTAGTCTTTAGAAATGCTTCAGATTTTTGGTCTTTTGCAAATATGTTCCTACTAATTTCATTCTTTTATCAGCGTCTAATTCTACAGTAAGATTTAGCTTTATACTTGGAACAGCCTTTATCAATATAATATTTATAACTTTCTACTCTCCCCAGCGTTATTTACCATTATCAACAATATTGGAAATTCTCCAATTTTAATATTTTCTACATGTAAAACTCTAACTGTCATAACTTACACCATTTAATGGTCAGTTGCGCCTATTTGCTAAGATTAAAAATTTACTTAAATATCATAACATCTATTATTTAAACCATGCCGACAAATAAACTATCACGCGGGGATAGTTCTAAATCAAGAGGAAAAATTTGTTTTAAAACAATTTATTGTCCTTTCTAAGAAAAAACGATGTTAGAATATTGCCAATGAGCTGTTTGAGAATGCCTGCAATAGCCGAATAGCTGAACGTGTCTTTTGTAGGTGAATGAAATATCAACACATGACACGGTCGTTACGCCATACTAAATTACAAGTAAATAAAAATCGAGGATATCATTTCTTCTATAACGTCGCGTTGTTTGCAAAAGTTGTATGTTATATTAATTTATCAGAATTTTTGGGTTGTATCTCACAGAGACTACAGTGCCACCACGCTTAAAAAAGCCCCGGAAAATATACAAACTAAAAATAATAACAAACGGCAACAACTTATCATATTTGTGATTTAAAATTTAAAATTAAAAATTTTTTTAGACTAACTTGTAATTTACTCATTTTGATATTAGTGATTTCATATTGTTTTATTACACTGTTGTATTAAGTAAATATTGGTTTTATAATATAAGGCAAAATGTTTGTATTTTTCACTATGAATGTACATGATGAACTATTAGTTCCCTCAGGGATGCTTTAAACTTAGTGGCACTGTATTTTAATGAAAGGGAAGAATTTACGTATGGACCATCAGAGAAAGTAGCTTTGATGCGGCCTTTTGATGAGTCAATTTTATGAATAACTTAAATTATTGGAATTGCTCTAATTAACTATTCAAGTCCCTTTCTATTTATTGATTGCAGTGGTAATTGAAAATTTGATAGTAATTCCATTTCCATAAATTAAATTTCGAACACTTGCGTTATTACTTAAATGCGTAAAACTCCGAATGTATAAATTGTAGATCACTGAATGTGATTGAAATGGATCAGTGTTTACATCAAATAAACAAACAGCTGTAGTAACCTGATATTCAAACATTATATTCTTTATGACACGTGGTAGAAATTAGATTTTGTCTAGATGTGTTTATTTGTAATGACATCTTACTGCATTTCTCAAAAGGCGACATTTTCAATTTTTTCTAAAAAAGTGTCCTATTTTATGCGAATTTCTTGTTAATGGCCTCTACAGTACCATATTAAAATTTGTCGGTGAATTTTAAAATCACCCTATATGCTACATATGATGAGTGTGTGACATTTCAACTATGCAATAATCTATAATTTTTAGTGCAGCCAACCCAACTTTATAGTCAAATCAAACGAGAACTTTTTTCATTTGTGTAAATTTTCTAAAATTGGTCTGACTTCTATAAGTGTTCTAATTCTTCTTGTTTTAATAATATTCTAACTCCTATTTTAAGATTATATGGCGCTGAGAGTTTATAGCCAGTGCAAACTGTTGGGGTCTGTGTATTGATGAGCTCCACAAGAACGAAACTGTGGTCCATAGATCCCTTCTGTTTAAAAATGGTAGGTTATTGTTGCACAGTTGAAATGTTATAAATCAAGTTTGTAACACATTGAAATTCACATCTCACAAGAGTTTTTTAATTCTGTTGACTTTGAGTGTTTAAATCATTGGTTAAAAACTTTCATGTTTTAAAAGCTTCATGGTGTTATCTAATTTCATTTTGACCTACCTTTAAAAGTAGTCACACTGTAGAATTATTTTTAAACATTACTTCTATAACTAAACGTACAATAAAATCAGTGCCATTGTTAATTCTTGTTTAGCTATTAAATGTTAGAAACACAAACTTTTGTTTAACACTGTTAAATGTATATGTATATGTTGCGGTACTAAATCATTTATTTTATTTGACAGCTATCAAAATTAAATCACGCTGAACAATGCTAGCATATTAATTGGTAGCTTAGTGTTGCAGTAATTCATAGTTTAAGATATGACTAAAATTATAATTATAAACAAATATTTTATAGTTTGAGTTATTTACCTCGATAACTTCCTGATCAGTATTGATAACCTAAAACGATGAAGATTATTAAATTACCTTTAAAACGACGGTATGCCAAAAAACAATACTGTAATTAATTTAAAATATACCTTCATTGAACAAATAATCTAAATAAGAAACTAACTTCAAATTATGGATGTATTGCGCAAATATGGAAAGCTATTGAAATTAGTAATGTAGCTTGAAAATCTGAAAAGGACATCAAAACATCAATATAAGGGGGAAATGCTTCAAACAATTTCGACCGTACCGAAGGTATATACAAATACGTAAAAATACCTAGATTCAAAATCTGGTAAAAGTATTCCCTAATTTTATATTATTTGTGAAATTACAGCAAATGAGGGCGAATAATATTTTAAACTATTACATACATAGATAATAATTACAGAAAATGTAAGGTGTAAAGTTTATCCTAACATTAGAATTATATAATAGTGACAAAACAAACATTGTTAATTGATAAACGTCTCGCATAAATAGTTGCCGTGTATTAACGTAATTATGTTGTACTTACTTAATATTAAATAACAGATGACAGTATAGATGATCGTGTATCAGGCAACTTATGTACAACATATGTACAATTATATATTCACTGTTAAATAATAAAATACGAGGTATGGAATAATTTGTTAGATTTTATTAGAATTTTGACAGGGTTGGTTTATTTGTACTATTAAGTTTTAGCTATTAAAGTTTCATATTTTTTATAGGATTCTTTCTGAACTCAAGGTGTTCGTCATATCTTTTACTGCTATGCTTCTCATATATCCTATTTTCGTATTTTATCCTTTCAAAACATCCAGATCATTTTTTCTTTGCTGATTTAGTTTCCATCATACTTTTAATTTGTCCTTATTTTTCCATCCTCGTTGTATGCTCGTACCAGTTTATTTGATTGTTGTGGATTTTATTTTACTTTTTCTTCTGCAATTACTTTCTATCTTCATTTCTTAGTCTTCAAATCATAAATTTCGGCCAAGTTGATCGCCTATTAATATTGTTGTTTTAGATTATCTCATTCCTTACTGTAAGTTTTATTGTGATTTATTTCTTTCTTACTAAAAAACTTGTCTACCATATCGTTCATATCATCTAGCTTATTTCAGATTACATCTTCCCATCATCTGTGATTATATTAATCATGCATTCTAGGTTGTATTCTCAGTATTTTATTTGTGTCCTTTCTTTGTTTTATTATTTTTGGATAATTACCGTTAACTTACCATTGTTATTCTACACTGTTTTTAAAATGTCCCTTTATTTTTAGCATGTACTTTACACTCTTTTCAAAGAGGCTCACATCACAAGGTTGTCGTCTATATAAAGCAATATAGTCCTTACTATAAACAACTCTTTATATCCTATGGTTATTCGATATTCGTTCTCTATTTCATGAATAAAAGTAAACTGAAGTTATCTCCTTATTTTAGCCCTTTCGCTATAAGTTACGATTCCGATCTTTTACTTTTAATTCAAACTTTGGCTTATACTTCGCTTTATATTAGTTTTACTACTTGTATCAGTATTTAAGGAATTAAGTGTTTTTGAATTATTTTTCATAATATTTTTCTATTTCCTTTAGTTGCGTGGATGGCAAATAATATAATTACTTGTTCTTCAAATGTTGTTCATCGTTTCTCGCTTACGTGAATGTTGTCGTTTGTTTTTCTGTTTATTCTAAACGTCGTATGTGTACATCACTTAGTTTGTTTTTTGTTACTGTTACTGTTGCTCATTTTCCTATTATTATACTTGGCTGAATTTTTAAATTTCGTCCGCTGATATCACTTATTTTCCTAATGTTAATTAGTACACATGTTCATGATGTATGAGTCAATTTTAACCATATTAGAAACGTAATTAATTTATTTATAACAGGAAACTACATAAGACTCATTTTGGCATGCTTGGAATTTTTTTGTTAAAATTTCTGGAGCAATGACATTTCCAACCCAAATTCTTTCAGCGCAGAGGAAAATGTGTTAACCTTTACATAAACGAGATCTACTATGGAAATACTTAAAATTTGATTTAAATTCTTGCTATCGTTACCGGCATAATGGCAAACATAGAGCATTAATTTTGAAATAAGTACTTCAAAGCTACCAAGTTGTTAGTTGTAATAAGGCTCGATACAATGACCATTAATTGGTCAGACCAAAATCCGTTGCAAATTTTTTACATTACTTCACATATTTCACGAACATTTAGTTTGCTTGACAAAGTCAGCCTCTTCTATTTTCTACTAATACAGTTAATTGCTACATTAACATCCTGTATTGGAAAATGTCAGTTCCTGACTATGTATGACCGCGTGTCATATATAGACTTCGTCCAACCTGAAAATCTCATAACCTACTGGAAACTAGAATGTTTATGATCACATATTTAAAATCATTAATACAAAAAGAAATCCTAAGAAATATATACGTATCTTGAGTAAGAAGGAAGAATCGCGTTGGAAATTTTTAGTTTAGGAGATATCTACCGAGATGTAGCGAATTTCAACTATTCTGAAATCTTATTCTTTCTATCATACTTGTGCCCGATGTTATAAAAGTTTTGATTGAGTTGAACCACCAGTGGGCACTTTAACTATAGATTATAATAATGCACAGCAATGTTGAACTTTCAATTAAGTGGTAGTTGAAATTCAATCAGCAGTCAAATTGACTTTATAAAATCGGCCCTTGGTGGAATATTGCAAGGATCAAAGAGGCAAGTTTAAATTCAATCAGTTTTGAATATTTTGAATTCAGAATCAACAGCAGTAATACTATCAACAGCTGTCGTATTTGATGTGTGGCGGATCATTACAATTTTGGCTACTTAATAATTTCGTTATTAATATTTTTAATTAATTACAGCGAATTTGTTAAGAAAGTCATGTAAATTTTAGTGCTAACAAAGTTCTCAAATTTTAGTTGAAGATGGATACATATATAAGATTATCTGCAAATTATAATTCCAAAATATGTCATGGACAGATCCAGATACTGAAGACATCCGAAAAATTCTTCCAGGGAATCTTAGAATTAATATTCCGATGTACCACATGATATCACAATTATATTAACTAAGCATTTGGCACGAACTTATCAAAAAATCCTGAAATACGAGAAAATAGTCTTCATAAGGCCGCAGAAGCTATCCCAACTGTGCAAATCAAGTTAATGGAAGCAGCAACTAAATTTAGTATTAGGAAAATATTTTATTTTATCGGCGGAAAAAGAAATTCAGAAGAAAAAAGACAATTGTTGCTTGTCTTAATGAAAATGTACCGTAAATCAAATGTCCAAGAGAATTTGATAGAAAGATGTCTTAACGAATTCAAAACTGCGGTATGGGGATATATAGAATTTCGTGTATCAACTTATGAACATGTATTGAAATTAAATTATTGTCCATTATCCTGGTAGGAAAACAAATATAGTTTGGTTCAAAGGTTTTATTATTAGACAACGGAGGCTCCCTTTAAGAAACACCATAAACACAAGTTTCCCACGATCAGTCAGTTTTATTAAAATAATGTGCAAACATTTTAAACAAATCTTTAGAGCATGTATGAGAATAGTATATTATGCATCAAGTGGAAGAAGTTGCATTTCAACTGCGAGATAGTTTTTTTAACGAGCGAGATGGCATAGTCATCTCGCGCGTGAAAAAATGTTCAAGCAGTTGAAATGCCTTCTTCCACGCGTTGCATATACTATTTTTTCTACGAAGGTTTGAAATAAATTGATAATACAACTTTAATATGTAAATAGCGTGCCGTATTCGAATTACGCATTGACAATTTAATTATGTTTTAAGGTAACGTTGATTTTTATAGATAAATACATTATGGCATTCTATTTTGTAATGCGTGTATTTATAATAGTTGATAGTCACCAATTTCAACCACCCTATTGAAATGAAATTTCAGCCGCTGTAGGTAGCTCTTGAAATGAAATTTCAACAACTGCAATCGATGTCTAAATGACATACTTCAATATTAACGAGTAGAAAAAGCTAATTTTCAATGTAGGCACATTTATAATCTATAAACTGTTAGTTTAACAATTATATAAAAGCGCCAAATGTGATACTTGGAAAAAGTGTTAAGCAAGTGGGCCAGATTGTTCCGGCAGAACGCGAATAAAGCCTAACAATATGTCCTATTATAAACACTGAAGGTAATGTGTTACTTCCATTGCTTGTATTTCCTAGGGTAAAACTTCAAGTAATCTTAATGGTCAATGCTTCTGAAGGAAATTTTGAACTAGCAAATAGTCTAAATAGCGGTTGAGTAACTAGATCTCTGTTCCTCATGGTAACAGTAAGTAAAAGTTTAAACAAAGTGTACCAAAAAAGAACTATTTTTGATTTTAATTGACAACAATGAAATGTATTGCAGTATCAAGAGGTACTGGGATAATGTTACCAACAATTCCGCTCCATTTTTGGCATTGCTTGCAACCGTCAGAACAATATTTGGTCCTATCAAGTCTAAATTGTCCACTTATTAAAATGTTTAGATACAGAAACAAAGGGTATTCCTCATTTTTCTGAAATTGTTAAAGATACTTTAAAGTTTTCTTTCATCAAAAAAATTATGAAAAATATTGGTTTGTATCAGCTACAGCAATAAATTCTGAAGAAGATGTCGTTGCAAACACATCAGGTTGTAAATTATCTAAATCTACTCAAAATATACATGCAGCTGATGAAAAAGCTGAAAATTCTAATGAATTCAGGTTTATAAATATCTAACATATGGGGAATATCTACAAAAGAACGCAATGTATTCAGATAAAAGAATCAGTTCTTTCTTACCCTATAGTTCAAGAGAACCTAACGGCAAAGAGCAACAATAAAAAGGAACACCTGGTATTTTAAATGAGATGCCAAAAAGAATCTTTTGGGGGCTAACTAAAACCCAAAGCAAAAGCAATTCTAAATATTTGTCAAAACTGTCTAGAATTAAGAAAAGTGATATCTAAATCAAGTGAATATTATTCAATACCACAAATGAAATAACAGTAAGCCTCTGCTGGTGAGGAATAAACCTATTTAATTAATGCTCTTCTATCAATGAGTCTAGAGAATACTCCCGAATTCTTATTCAGCTGCTCTTGCAGCTAGAGCATAAATATTACGTCCCGTAGGCTAAACTTAATGGTAATCTTGTCTCTGATCAGTTCAAGTCGTTTTGCTATTACTAAAGGTTCGAACTCTATGTGAAAGTCCTTACGTCAACTGTTTAAATTTAATCGAAATAGAAGGTGAAAAGCTTTCATGGTCAAGTCAATACTGAGTTAAACGTTGACAAACTATTTAAGATAGATTTCAGTACAAGTATCTAAATATCGCCAAAAGCACGATAACTTAATTGTTAATCACATTAAAGGTAAGAACTTAAGCTCCATTCGACGAAGGCCTTTGAACGAAATGTTGACGTTTTGTCAAAACTAGACGCAGTCATTTCCCATGGGGCGTTTTGCTTTCACTATTCGAAATAGGTTTCTTGAATAATTTGTCATTACGATCTCTACTACTTTATACTTCATAATAGCTATGGAATATCTAGAAGAAGAAACAAAGGATGTTGCAATCACTTCTTTTTGCGTTGAGATAATAATATTCTAAATTTTAGATACATTTCGAAGAAAAACACATCTTATCATAAAAATTGAACGTCGCAAAGGAAATTCTGGGTGATAAATGACCATATGTTACGTTGATTAAAAATAAGTTACTCAAAGGCAATACCGTCCAAGTAAAATCGAACAGGGATCGAAACAAGAGCCCAAATTAACGAAGATATCTGTTTAAATTAAAATTAGGCCGAAACGATATTCACTGAGCAAGTCTACCAAAACCTATTATAGTCATTTTTTTATAACGGTACGAATTTTTGGTTAACTCTTATTTTTATTATATTGAAGTAATGAACTGAAATTTTTCTGTCCTGACCATTTGGCATTTAATTGTTTATTAGACAATGTTGAAAGTCAAAATCTAAATCAAGTATTAATCAAAACCGACAAAAAGCATTTATACGAACAACAAAATTTAACTGAAACATCATTAATATATTCTTTGAACTGCATTATGAAGGTTACAGTTATAGTAATAATTAGACAGGGTGTAGCAAAAATGTGAGCTGGCTATTATATACACGCGGCTCTTGCGACTAAAAATAGAGATAAAGTTTATATAAGCATATGTCCCACAATGGTTAGTTACTGGGTAACAGCTACTTGAGCTTTTCAAAATAACATAAAACGAATAAATTAAATTAGAATCATAATAAATGTTCAAAATGATCTCCACGGGCAGCAACGCACAGCTGAGTTCGTCGGTCAGTGATATACCGCATTTAAAAATTCGCGTACCATGGCACTGAAGTAGACTTATGCATCGTCATACACGGACCACATACATCCTACTAATGACTTGATTATTTAATTAACTGTCATCACTGATACTACATGGGTTGCTTACTTGATAATTGTATGAAAACTTTAAATGCGTGTAACCAATGGATTAATATTTTGTATTCACTAGTAAAACTAAGTAACGAATCATTGCGTTAACTTTGTTAACTTTTTCAATATATAGAAAATTACAAAGTAGTTTTTCAATAAAAAATTAAAAAACTCAAGTAACTGTAATTCAGTAACGAGCGCCTGTGAGACATATGTTTATATAGACTTTTTTCTTATCTATAGTCATAGAAGCCATATCTACAAAGTCAACGCGCCATTTTGTTACACCCTATATAAAATCCGCTAATATATGAAAAATTTATTTGAACACGAAAATGAAATCGAATACGAGGGCTGCTATTTATATTGCTGGCCTTGGTAACACTGATTGTTGCTAGGCACCAGCTGATGTTTCCAGTGCAAACTTCACATTGTTAAACAT
>JAHWXV010286352.1:0-22582 GCA_024586415.1 Phrixothrix hirtus | reverse complement strand
AACTGAACTAACTGGGAAGTTCTGCATAAATCTTTTTATTAGAAAGTATATATGATAGTACTTACAGTAGTATTTTTCCATTAAATGCTAATGAGTCTAATTTATTATTTTGTTTTAGATGTTTTATCAGGAAGAGATACGATGAAAGTAGAATCAGAGGAACCACCATCATTGAAAAATTCGTTAACATCCGTCGCTTTTCCGTCTTTTCCAAATTCTACAATGTTTACACCGTCGCAAATATTAATGGCTAGTCAACTAATGGCAGCGTCTGGTTTAGGGATTCCAACCAATCCTACATTTTTTCATCCAGGATTATTTGCCGCTGCTTGGCCTGCCAATTCTCCACCATCGCCACCAATAACTAACGAGCAACTTTCTCCGGTAATGAAATCGCGAAAACACAACAACAATAATAATGTGGTTAGTAGTAGCAGTTCTGATACAAAAATACCAAAACGGAAAGTAGCAAGAAAACTAGAAGAAGATACTCCTCTTGCTTCGCCTACGTCCAGTTCTTCTCCGCCATTTAATATCGGCGATAATGGGAACAAAGATTCTAACAGGGATCGACAATTTACTTGTGGCGTGTGCAATCGATCCTTTGGGTATAAACATGTTTTGCAGAACCATGAACGAACCCACACCGGAGAAAAACCTTTTGAATGTCCTGAATGCCATAAGAGATTTACACGGGATCACCATTTAAAAACACATATGCGACTGCATACAGGCGAACGTCCGTACCATTGCGATCATTGCGATCGGCAATTTGTGCAAGTTGCAAATTTGAGAAGACATCTAAGAGTGCATACCGGAGAACGACCATACGTTTGTGAACATTGCCAAGCTCGGTTTTCAGATTCAAACCAACTGAAAGCTCACTTATTAATTCATACAAACGAAAAGCCTTTTGCTTGTGATAGATGTCAAAGTAGATTCAGAAGAAGGCATCATCTTCTTCATCACAAATGCGGGGCACCTGAAAAGAGCGTGAATTCTGAAGTAACAGATGAACATGACGAGGATGTAAGACCGAGAAGAATTCTGGAACCTTTAGTAACTTTTCCACTAAGAATAGCGCTTCCAGAACAAACGGAACCGGAAGATCTTTCAATGAGTACAGGTTTGCATTCTCACAGTAGCGGCGATTCTCCACTTTCAAGATCTCCTAGTTTAAAAGAAGATATGGACGATGAAGATATTGAACCAGACGATTCTGCGGCTTTATTTTTACAAAGACGACCACCTCCTGCTCATTCCTAGTCTAATGAATTTCTGGATGTAATAACTACGGGTATGTTAAAGTCAACTTTTATAGGTGTTTAATGATTCCAGGAATATATTTTATTATATTTAGTTCTATTTGTAAAATATTGAATGTTTTGTACAGTGTGGTATATAAGTTCCTCCTACAATAGACTAGAGCCTCATATTTATACACTAATTCAAAATGCCAATACGATTTGCTCTTTATATTTTTATAATAAACGTTGTTAATTACTAAATTATTGTAAAAAGTGTTAGTATCCTTGTTTCAATAGAAAATTAGTCAGTTATTTATAACATAAGCCGTGAGAATTTTACAATCAAAGAGTCTATAATTAAATTATCTTCTACTGTTATGTTATTTTCAAAAAGATTATCCAAAATATTACGTATTTAAAGTAATGAAGAGTACCTTTCAATGGAAAATATTTCAGGGAAAACAAAATTTATTATAGTAAAGTATTTTTCTAAAATAGGAAATTTACAAATGAATTTTAAGCTATTAAATAATTGTTATAAATATATATTTCATATATGCCAAGATACGGTATTTGCCCAAAGATTTCTTTAGGAAACTTACATAAAACCATTAGAATAACGTCTCTAGTATATTTACATTTAGGTTGCTTTCCCATTTTAGAAATTTATGGGAATCCAACCTTTAAATTGTATGGATGATAAAAACCGGTGACTATTTTAAGTTAGCTTTAGTTTCTTAGAAAATATTTTTAGTACATTGGGCTTTTAGTTCAGGTTAAGATGCAAATCTTAAGTAAAGTGGTGGTTCATTTTTAAATTTCTATTTTACAAAGGGAATGCAATTTATACCTGCTCCATTTTAAAATTCAGCAATCAACCGTATTTGACCGGTCTGGTTTTGCACATTCATTTGCAAACTTGTAAATAATTTTATTATGTTCATGTCAGAAATGTGTCCTTTCTTATTGTTGCGGGTAAGTTGACGGTTTATTACCATAGAGCTGCATTTTTGGGAAAATATTTTTACTTCCTTGTTTATTTATCTTGATTTGCTTTTAAAGAGTATGCATTTAATTTTTGTAATTAGGTAAATATCTTATTTTCTCCATCTACAAACTGCGATGTCAATTGGCAGGGGTTAGGATTCAGATATTTCACAAATTCCTTACTTTTGCAATTCATTTTTTTTAATTTGCGGGATCCTTAAAACAACTATTTATTAATAGGCATTGGCACAAATAGTTAATACAATTTCCAAAATTGCTGAGTAAAGTTTAAAATTATTGTTAGTTAATTCATTAATAAATTAATATCTTAGTTGCGTAAATTTAAATTTCTTTTAAGGCTTTTACGAAGCGCTTATACATGCATACATGCATATACATATCAGTGTTAGGTAGGAAATATAAATTCTAAACGGCTTGCCAACTTTGGTAATTCAGTTAACTTTCTTTGTGTTGAAATCTATTTTTTAAAAGATCCTGTTCCCATTCACATGTATGTAGTTTGTCAGTCATCGAACTAGTTCGTTAAAAACTAAACTTTTGCCGAAATTTGATCCGTTTTGACCTGCTTTATTTTACCCTTGATATAGATGGACCACGGTCGATGCCCCTATGGTACCTATTAAGACACAACCTTTTCCTTCTATGATTAAGGGCCAATTTTAAAAAAATTTGCAGCACAGCATCCTATGTCGGTCATTGAACTTTTCTTCCCACACTTCTTTAAAGATCATTATTTTTCATATTTTGAAGAATGGTTTGACTGATGTGAGCTATAGAATGCATTTTAATCAATTTGGCAATTTAAATAACCTATTTGTTTTTCAAAATTAATATGTAAATTTAATTTATCAAAGAGAATTAGGTTTGATCATAAAATTGATTTGATAATTTAATATTTATTGTTAAGGTATTTGTAAAAAGTTTAGCTATATGATTTAAAAACCGGACCGGGTTCAATGGCGCAACTTTAACCCTTAGATTTAATTTCAATTCAATATTACATGACTTGTTTAAAAACGGGTTGAAAATAAAAATCTCCGGTTGTTTCTGTGAGAACACCGATAGTTAACTGAATGTAGGATTTCAGTTTTCTTGGAGCAAACGATTTTTTAAAGCTTAGTATCTGAATTAGTCATATTAATTATTAACGTTTTCATTTCTAAGTTCATAAATATCATCTTTAGAAATCTTGGGGCAAATTTTGTGTAAATTATAAATTCAAAAAAAATGTAAACTGCATATTTTTCGCATGTGTAGGTACTTTTGTAAATAACCCTTTTAAACATTTTTACATATCTTCCAAGCATTTAAAATTTAAATATGTATGTATGTTTGTGGGAATATTTTCTAAGTGTGTAGCTAATAATATTCTTGTAAAAAAAAGTGGCTGTACTTTGGTATATTGTTGTTTTTGCTTATATTGTTGATAATGAAATTTTTCTTTGGTTATTTTCGGATCTAATACATTATAGTTATTAAAATTTGTTTGTGTTTTGCAGGTGATACAATGAAATATTGAATTGTATATTACCTATGTCTCAATATAATTGTCCATAGATTTAGCGCCCCAAAAATGCCCCTGACAAATTCAATTAAGCGTGCCATTACATAATATAAAAATTAATAAATTAGTTGCAATTTATATATTTAGTTTATCTTTTTAAATATATTTGTGTTATAATTTTTATTCAAGTACGGGTATGACTTCCTATTAGTTTTTAAGTTACAGTATTTTTACATATTAACCTAATAATATACAGGGTTACCAGATAATTATAAGAAACTGTACCTATTTTAATTTATTTTAATACCTGTTCACCATTTAAATTAAGCAGTATTATAGTATTGCTATTTGTCTTATCTGTGAGTTAATTAATCGTAAAATTTATTAAAATAGTAGAATATATTTGCATTATGTTTACTTTTGTTATGTATTTATATGTAAATAATTAAAAATTGATATGTAATTAAATTTTGCAAATGCTTCTTTACGTTCCATATGTTGTTAATTTGTTTTTGATACCGGTGAAAAAATGTAAAAAAGTATTTTGCAAAATACTTAAATAACTAAGGTACAAATTATATCTACCTCTGAACTTTTGTTTTGCTTGTTAAAACAAATCTATGTGCAACCAAACAAGACTGATTTTTTAATAGATTCCTATATAGTTGTAGCATACAGATAAAATAATTATTATATACAATCTCACTCCCGCGTTGTAAATATTTAATTACATGTAAGAAATTGGTTTGAGATTTGTATGGTGTGGAACATTTTGGAGGTCCGAATATTACAGGTACAAATTAATGAAGCACTTCATTTCATATTCTGAGCATGGTTGGATTTGGGTTACCGACTTTTTATGGCTTCTTAATCCGTTTATTACCAAAATTTTATCCCATTTAAGTTACTCGTGTCGGTGAGGCAGATTAAAAAATAATAAACTACAGTAATATTCAAATAAAGTCATTTTTTAAACCGTAATAGTAAGTTCAAACATTAATGTAATTAAATCATTGTACAAAAACTCTTTCTACTAGAGTTCTTGAAATATTTAAGGTATTTTATAATAAATGTTTTCATGGTGTGGTTACCCTCGCCCATTTGTGATCATGTACCCCCATTGTAAATCGATGTCTCTTACTACAAATGTACGATTTTTATGTCAATGACTATTTTATTATTAAAATGTTCGTTTACAGTACTATGTTTGTTTTATTATAGTTAGCTTTGAATTCTGAATGTCATTTTAATTTATTGCACGCCGCTGTAAACAATGCACCGAGCGACTCCATGTACTTCAATATTATAAGTTGCTCTAAAGTTGCATGTTGAAATTTTTAACAAGAAGGATGAATTTATGTAATGAATTAAAGACATTTAGAACCTGAGGAAGAAATTACTTAAAGATAAATAGCGCATATTATTAGATATATACGCTATTAAATTTCAGCAAAATTTTTGTACTTAAAAATTCCTTAATTTTCAATAAATTATACCCGTATTTGCAGTTCTTATGAGGATTCTTTAAAGCAAAGTCTCCTTGAAATTGTAAACATGAGCCTTATGTATTCGTTCATAAGACGAACGGAATAATCTTAGGGCGCCCTTATATGTAAGGATATGATCCTTCGTAATTCATGAAGCTTAAACCTTACTGTGGTGGCATTGACACACTCATTTGGGTCACAGAAAGACACTTTAAGGCCCTTAAAAACCTAACTTGAGAATACAAGATACAAACAAATGAACTATTTAATTCTGAAAAATAATGAAAGTGGCATCATTAAATTCGTTATAGTAATAACGATTTTTATAATAACTACTGTCAATAGTATCTCGGGGTTTGGATTACTTAAATGACATTTGTTTGTAGAACTTCATTCTCAAAGTATCTGTATTTTATTTATATTTCTCAGATAAATTACATTTGCGATCTCTAGTTTCGAACCAATAGATGCTACATCTTTATAAAATCTTTATATCTTATTTGTCATTGTTTTTAATTAGTTAGCTTAAATCTTGCCTGACAAAATGCATAAAAGTTGGTCGAAATTATTAAGATACTAAATAATTTAACGCTAAATAGTAAGTTTGAATAGCGTGTCTATGCAAGAAATATACAATTATAATATGAGTATATTCTTAAGTGAATTTACATCAGTTTAATTTTACAGGGAAAATTGATTTTTGTTATGAAAATTATATTTAAGGTACTAATTCATGTAGTCGCCATTGGAGAATGGCAATTAAGAGAAAACATAGATTTCTAAAATTTAGTTTTCCTGAGGGGAGGGGTCTTTTAAGCGACCACAGCACGTGCTGCTGAATTCAAAAGTAATGCACATAATTTTTAACAGTCTGAAATACTTTATACAACCTTTGCATATTCTAAACACTGAAAGAATTGGGTTTAGAGATTAACATTCTAAACCTGGTGAGCACGTAATAAAAGGATTCTACTTTTTAGAATATATACAGAATTTTACCTTATAGATTGATTTAAAACATTTCTAGAACGCACATCGAAAATTACGTTTTTTTGTCATGCTTTATATTAATTTATTGTAAATTAAACAATTACGTTTTCCTTTGAGATCTTATTAAATAATATTTTATATAACGCTGAAATAAATTTTTTATCAATCTCAATTATTCATATTCAAAATTTGATTATATACAGGGTTGCTTTAAAATACTTTCAGATATTTTAACTGCTTATTATGTATGCCCCATACATTCATAAAAAAATAATAAAACAAATGAAACAACTTTAATTTGGTCACAATCGAATTTAGAAATTTTTGGAAAAGTTTTTGAGAACTTTTGATTTGCAATATGTATAGTCACAAGATTTGTGCCAGTTTGTTATGACATCACGTACGTTTATTCCAGTTCTACTCATAGTACAGGCCATTCCAATGTGTAATTGAAATTGATAAAAAACTCCATTCTGGTTTATTAAATTAGATTTAGTTGTGTACGTTTTCAAACATGTTTATTATTCACTTTTCCAATGCTTTTGTGAAAGTAAAAATTATCAAAGCACGGTAAAAACTTGGCTATTAAGAGAAAATAAGGCTTATTTCATCTAATTAATTTGTATCTTCTTTTCATTATTTTTAAATTTAAAGCTTTATTGAAAAATAAAAACACATAATATTCCTTTGGAATACGTTTTTGTACCCTCTGTAAGGTTTGAAAAAATTGAAAACAATTACAGGCTATTTAACTTTACGTATGTAGATAATTTGAAATTATTTGTTACTAAATTTGGGGAATATTAAAAAGAAGATTTTTTTCTTGATAGGTAAACAACCCTTTAGAATTAAAAAAGACTTAACTGAGTGCTTTAAGGTAATCGCACTTCGTAATTTTTTTATGCAAGTCATCTTAAAACAACTATTAAATTTAAATGTTACCACTAATAATTATTTGTTTGTTAATTAAACTATATTTGATAATTTTAATACAACTCCCGAATGTAGTTTTTTAGGTGCGGTTGCAAAGAAAAATTAGGTCATTTATTTGTGGCAGTATAGATCAAGCACCCATTAAATAGTAAATAAACAGAGTGTTTTAATAGATTCGCGTTTTTCTTGACTGTTTGTAACGAATTAATTGTGACAAATGTCAGCGGTTCATAAAATGTTTTCATGTGCAAAATTTTTCAAAAAGGGCTTAATGGAATATAATAATCTCAAAAATATGTAGAGTTTCAACAGCTATTTCAAAACAACCCTGTGTTTTGGCAACAACTCTAATGATAAGCAAAATGAATCTATGTATTTTAGTTTTTAGGGAAATTACAGAACAGAAATACTCGTGCTAATAATCTTGTCGAATTCTTACATATATTAATATTTTGTCATTTACGTATTTAGGCGAGACCATTCATGGCTAATGTATATAACAGCATTGTTTACGATGTAACGATACTGTGTATATTACGAGAGAATGTTAAATATTTTTTTATTAGAACGGGATAATGTTTTAAAACGACTAAAATAATTATAAACATAAATTATGATTAATTAGTAAATTAATTTGAGAATGAAACAATCAACTCCCATGTATTAAATAAAATTAATATACCAATTTTGGGGATTTTATCTACAAGTACTTATAATTCTTTTGAATTTAATAAATTAAATTAAGGTTCACCTGTTTATTTTAAATTTTTTATTCAAAATAATGAGAACATTATTGTTATTATATGTAATTCATTAGTGAAGGATTTATTATTATTTTTATTTAATCTAATTTAAATTACCTGATTAAATAGCGTAAGGAAAGCTATTAGGGTAATTTTTTAATTTAAAATTGCACAATGTTTAATACTAAAATATTTTTACAATATTCTTATTTTTAACGTTAATACTTATTTGAATATAACTAAAATAATTTATTTCAATTTGTAGTATGAAATTATACCATAAAGTAAACAATTATTTTACACATTTAAATACTGATATTAAGTTTTTGATTTGTATTCTAAAATCTTTAAAAATCAATCTTTTGTAATCGAATTTCCCACATATTCTAGACATATAAGTAAAATGAGTAATTACCATGGTTAGAAAGTATGTCATTATTTGAATGCTTAGAATGGACAAGTGCATTAAAATATTCCTGAGATTTCAAACTAATGTACATTATTTTGAATTTACTGTACACATGTGGATTTTAACAATGATTAATGGATGAAATACATAGTTTAAAACTTAATTTATTCATTTTTTGTACATTTTTGGTATGAAAAATGGGAAAGCAGTGTAAATATAACGCCACTTGATAGGATGAACACCAATACATGATATTTTCGGTTTCGCACGTGTGGAACAATGCACACATCTTCTTGACGTTCCTTTCCGTGAAATACGAGGCACGATAATTAAGTACTGAGACTGTCTTTTTTTGCAAGATGTGGCAACTCTGCAGCTTACACAGGCACTCTAAGCTACTTCTAGTCCAAGTGGCACATTGATGCGACCGTGAGTTGTGCTGTAATAAGGGAACACGTGATTTGTCTCTCGTTATAGAAATGGAATCGCGAAATATTGCGCAATGGTATGGCATTTATTTTTGTGTTAAATTGGGTGAGAATGCGACGACAACTTATGGTAAGCTTCAGAAGGCTTTTGGAAATAAGGTTTTGGCAAGAGCTCAAGCTTTCCGTTGGCATAAAATGTTTTGTGAAGGCAGAACGAATGTTGAAGATGAAGACCGCAGTGGATGACCATCAGCCTCATGTACTAATGTCAACATGGACAGGGTGCGTGAAATCGTACGATCTAATAGAAGATTATCCGTTAAAATGATGGCACAAGAACTCAACATCAATCGGGAAACTGTTCATCAAATACTAACTCAAATCTGAACATGAGAAAAATTTGTGCAAAGATGGTCCACAAAAGCCTCATAGACCAACAGCAAGAAACACGGAAAATGTGGCAGTCGATTTGTTAGAGCTAGTGGAAATCAATCCAGCTTTATTGAGCCGTGTTATCACTGGTGATTAAAGTTGGTTCTACCAGTTCGATCCAGAAACGAAACGTTAAAGTTCGCAATGGTGTTCAAAAGGACCACCCAGACCAAAAAAAGCGCGCATGTCAAAATAAAAAGTGAAATGTATGCTTGTGTGCTTCTTCCATTCCAAGAGCATTGTTTATAAAGAGTGGGTGCCTCCTGGACAAACAATTAGCCAATATTTCTACAAGGAAATTCTAGAAAGACTTCGAGAACGAGTTCTCCGTGTCCGTGCAAACATTTCTGATAATTGGATTCTTCATAACGATAATGCGCCATCCCATACTGCACTGTCTGTGCAGCAATTTTTAACCTCAAAACGTATTTCAGTACTACCACAGCTACCTTATTCACCTGATATCGTTCCGTGCGACTTTTTTCTATTTCCAACAGTCAAAATGGTGGTCAAGGGACACTATTTTCTAACAACAGATGTCCAAAAAGCTGTGACGAGGGTCTTGGAGAACATTCCAGAAGAATGTTAGCAGCAGTGGCAGAAGCGCTGGAGTAAGTATGTGTAAGCAGAAGGGAACTACTTTGAAGGAGATTACACTAAAGATGACTAAAAACAAGTGATATTTCTTTTCACATCAGTCTCATTACTTAATTTTCGCACCTCGTATGCTTTCCAACATCATTTAGTCGAACACTTTTCTCTACCCAAATAATCCGTCCTTCTTTCTTATTTATTTTATTGCTACCAAGTGTTATTTTGGAACCCCTCTTTAGCCATCCCACGTGATTTTAAAACAGTTCATTTGCTAAAATTCTGCGAAAAGTTAAATGTAACATGCATTTTTCTTTGGTAAATTTTAGTTTCATGGTAGTTTTATTTATTACATAAGGATTTACGAGTGATGCATCAATCAAGTAGAATGTAGCTTTCAAGTACCATCTACGAGATTTTCATGAATGTTATAACATGAGTGAAATCGATCAAAAAGGTCAACTCCACCCATGTATTTGTTATAGTTACTGGAAGATTTAGGTCACGCACAATCTCCCTTTCGGCCTTCTTATTTCGTCTCTGTACGGTAGAACTACATAAAAAATTGTGTAACGTGCTTCCCACAACAACACATTTTTTTTTCTGTGCTCCCATTTTGCAATGAAGATATCGCCATCGTATGCATAATCATATTCTCATTTACGCATTTTTATATCAGAACGAAACATTTTCGGAAAATACTTACGATTTCATCTAAAAGTACTGCAGCAAAACAAATCATAAAACAACATTCGCATAAATAATGAAAATTGTCAAAATAGATATATAGTACTTTCCTCTTAGTGCTTTTGTCATTTCCAATGCTGTTCTAGACCTAATGACGCATTTTTCGAAGAATCGGATTTTCCCTCAAATTTTAAAATTGCACATATCCTATGTGTGAACACGCAACTTTTTTGATTTCTTCAGATACCTCTTGCCCTTATAACGTACCATACTTTCACATTTTTGCTGATAAAGAAAAATTCGGACAAGTTTGTCGAAATTAGAATCATTTTTATTTCTTGGCATGATTTCGTTGTTATTGAAATGTAGGAAGTTATTTTCAAAATTCATTTGATTGAAAATATTTCAGAAATCTTCCAGACCTGAAAATTAGGATGAGTTGAACAACACTCACGTAGGTTTGGAAACTTATGAAATCCTATAATTATTAAATTGCAAATAAATGCTTGTAGTTCTACAGAAAGATTCATTATTTTCGTAAGCATGGAAGTTGAACTCTAACACAACTGCTTCAAGAAAATCTTTTGTAAAAAGTGGCACTCTAGTCCCGAATGGTTGTACAAAAGTTGGAAAGAATGCACACTTTTCCATTTATACAGAACTTCTGCATCATTTTGGGAACTGTCGTCCTCAAAAAGAGATTCTTCGCTTGATCATGCAATCGAATTTTTCTTTTCTCTGCTAGCAACGTAATATTATTAGAATCATCTCCGAAATCGTTCGAAACATAATCTGTACGATCTTTGCTCATTGAAACCTATGAAAACGTGGAAGTTTGAGCGGATGTGAAAGTTGGAAGAGATGCAGAAGTGTAAGAAGGTGTGGGATCTTGATTAAATGTTGCAGTTGGCTAGACGAGGGTGATAGTTTGAAAATCACAAGCCATAATTGGCATGATTGTAGTCAGAATTTGAGGCATGCACGCAGGTAATGCCGACAACGTATCTAAATAATTCGTCTGCATTCATTATCCCAAGTTCACTTAGAGAAATTCGGGACATTCCATGTGTATAAATAAAACAACTTATCAGTTTACAAAACAATTCACTAAACATTAGAGCTTTATAAATTTATATTTTACTATTTTGAGGGTTTTTGTATGTACTGATTTGAATTCTTTGAAAAGTTTTCCGTAGTAAACCATTTTTCGCAGAAATTTGTAAACACGCAAATTTGTTTTCATAATTCACAACTGCCTTGGAATAAAAATTAATTTTTATAACGTTGGTAGTCGTTTCACTAAATTTTTTTAAATTTTTAGAAAAATGTGTATTTTAGTATAAAAATTATTTTGAACATTGGCATTTTTAGTAAAAGTATATTGAGGTATCTTACAATTGTACATGCAATATTGATTTCTTGCTTTCAGCGCCAAAAATTTCAAAAATTTGCAATACAGTGCATATAAAAGTTTAAAACAATATAAAATAGTTAAATTATATACAAAAATCGTTAATTTGACAACGATAAATGCAGATTGTTGAGGTAAAACACAATTTTATGTAGAACATGCTAAATGTGGTTGCAGAATCGACCACAGATTTAAAATAAGCTAGTAAACCAACGGAAGGTAAGCGGAAGTAATAATTTTGTAAAAGTTGTATTCAAATGTACAAATGATTTGTTTGAAGTTACTATAAAGTATAATTTGGTTTTGCATTACTTTAAAATATTTTCGGTACCCCTTTTCCAAATTTCGCTAATATTTGCTATTATAATGTTGTCAGAATGCTTAATTTATAGGAAGCCATAGCATCAATTGCATCATAGAATAGTGATTAAGTTCGCTAAAACAGCAGTCTCATTAAGAAACTAGTGAGGCGACTTCTAACTGTATGATAGAATTATAGATTTAAAGAATTATCAGGCAGGACCTAGAAACGGTAGTAGATTATCATACAAACATTGAATTTATTTTACATTCGTTATAAAAATTAATTTTATTGGCATTGACCGAAGTTTTTATAATTATGCACATACAGGGTTTTGCTAAAGTAGTGTCGCTAGTATCACTAATAGAATTAATTGCGATATATGCGATCTTTCTACATTCGAAGTTAAAAACTGGTCTACCATAATCTAATGGTGTATATTTATTTAAGAATGTGATGACGATACAAAATTTTTCGCCATTCTACTAGAGTTTTGGATTAGATTTACACTAACGTCTTATTTCAACTAGTAATGAAAGCAAAATAACTAGTCGTTTAATTCTTTTAAATTTCAGAAATAATATGTGTTGGATTCCTTTTACATTTTTGAAAATAAATTGATTTATGATTCTCAGATTAAAACTTCAAATTTTTGCACGTTATTACTCACCAATTGCTAAAAGTTTTACTATGCGGTCGTGTCTCAAGACTAGCAAATGATTTAAAGTCGTCAGTAATGTAAAATTTTAGATGAAAATTATTTATATTCGTACGACGTCGATTTACCTCACTGCTTTTGATTTTAATTGTCACTATTAATTGCCCTATTTAAATACTATCAGATGCTAGACATTTAAAACATTTTCGCTAATTATGTATTTATAGAATGAAGTTGTAAGTTAATTTCAAGTGAGAACCAAATTATTTATCATTATTTCACGCATTCCTAAAAACTATGCAAGTAATTTCAGTTGTATGTAATTAATATCCAGAATAAAAATTTGAAATAATTGTGCAATGTATTATTTTATAGCAAAATACCCAACGCTAATAATTTAACTCCAACTAATTGAGCAGTTTGCTAATATGCGAAGACGAGAAATAGGCCGTATTATCAAGGTTGTAGCTGTACCGCCGCGTCGTTAGGGATTGGGCACAAGAGCACTAGATATTTTGTTCCAAGGGTAATTTTTTGTTCTTAAACAACCTGTATTTTTCAACGTGTTTTTGCCTCAACTACAGTTAACTAAATAGAATTACCGCAATGACAGCATATGCTTACTTGTCGAAATTGGATAAATACAGGATGCGTTCAAAGTATCGGCACGTTATTAAGATAATAGTTAAAACAATTAGTTTAATTACGATCAATTTCGAGACTTTCGTTACGATTACCTCATTAATTTAATTACAAATACACACCATTAACACAAAGATTAAATATTTCATCTAAAGAAAACTTAACTTTGCAATACAACGCCACGATCCCATGAATTTATATTCATTTTAATTAGTAACAGTTGCATGTCTGAGTTAGTGTTAAGTCGTGCCCTTAATAGATTTGTTTATGATGTTCTATTTCAGTATCAGGCGGATTTAATAATAGTGTCGCCAAACCATTTTTATTTCAAAATTTTCATATTTTTTCCCTATATTATGCTTTTCTACTCATTATTGTTGAAGCATTTCTTTTCATTTTTCATATTGTGCTTACCATTGAAATTAGGTACACTAGGTTGGTAACACCCGGTATAGATTCATTCTATATCTTCAAATTAATTCATGCTTTAACAACTAACTGCTCAAGCAAGTGGCGAAAAATTAGGTACTTAACTTAAAAATAATATAACAGAACGGTTGAAGTATTTTGAAAACGTTTACTTATAACAGTTTATTATTAAACATTTAGATGTACAGGGCGTCCATTTTTCAAGGTATTTGGAGAGTACTTCCGTTATTGGTGGTTTTCGCTAACCTTTGCTATTTTTTTGAAAAATTTACGATGTCGGAAGTCAAATTTCGATACCCCTTTTCGTTTTTGAGATACAGGGTAAATCGAAAAAATTCCGTTTATGAGCACCTTCTGCATCACTTTTTCATTTCAAATACCAAATTATAGAATTCACAACGCTGTTCTTGTGTTAATTGGATTTTGCAAGCATGTTGAGACAAATCTATGTTGGACAAGTGGCAGTCTCTGTTATTGTCGAAGAACTGGAATTTTTTGAATTTTGAATTTTCAGTCACACTTTCAGGAACTGGAGCAACGTTTTTGACCTGAACGACAACCTACATACCTGTGTATGTTTAGTGCAGGTTCACTTTCCTTTCAGTTATTTACTAAATTACCAGTTTTTTGTTCACTTGGACATCAATGCCGACCGAAAATATTGTAGATCCTTTGAAACGTTTCTTATATTTAACACGAATCTTTGTAGTATGTTTTATTAACTTTAATGCGTTTCTGCACGGTGTAGAAACACATGATTAGAATTCTAATAGATTATGAATGATGGTTCTCAAATATAACCTTTGAAAACAATTGGCACCTGAAAGATATACTGTATATGCCTTCTAAAGCTACTATTACAAAACCATTTATATCAAAGAATATTTTTGCAAACTATATGGATATATCTTATTATTGTTTGATTTATAAGCTATGAATTATTAAAACAATGTTACACAGGGATTGTTTCAAAATTGTATACACAAATAAAGTACGATTACAACGAGCTTAAAACAAATGTTTGCAAACTTCGTTGGCTTTATTTCTTCCAAACACAGCTGCAGAATTTATTGTCTTCTGCACTGCAAATTATTATTTATTAGAATAAGAAGCGTTTGATACCTTTATAATTGAATGTCATAATTTTGTGTTAAAACAAAATTTTGAATTGAAGGTTTTATAATTGTTGATTGTTTACATAAGATTGGTAACCACTAAAGAAAATATATATTTTAGAAGATGTAGGTATATTACATTATCGAAAGGGGTTGACAGGTTAGTTCAATAAACTTATAGAATTGCATAAATCAACCTTGAGTGTTCTCGTTTGCTTTAGATATAAATCAGTTCAATTCTAGGGCAGCCCATGGCTTATAATTTAATAAAAATTAAATTAACGAATATAGAGAGCAGTGCAATCATATATAACAAAAACTTAATATCTTTGGGAGTATACCTGCCAGAATTTTCCCTACATAAGTCCTTATTAATGAGTTTTATACAATAAATAGAGGAGTTGAAATAAATAATAGGCATACAACACATTTGTAGACATACTTACAACTTTTCTCTACTAGATGTAGTTATTCATAAACATCCTTTGCTAAGAGGTAAAAAGTTCTTCTAAAATATATGACAATTATAATTTGTTCCGTTTTGTAATATACATCGTATGAATATACTGGATGTGTCAGACAGGTGCCATCCATTTATTTCAAAAATGAATAGAGATACGAGGAAATGTTTCAGACAAGAATTATATGGTTCTGAGGGGAATAACTGAAAGTAACCTTCCTTTGACCTTGGTTGAAAGAGAAATCGGTTTTTTAGAAATCAAGTATAGTTTTTTAAATAGAAGCATCCAATTTTGATCTATGTATCTTGTTAATTGAGTCAAAATACACACTTTTCATTTTTCGTCATTTTGTCATAAAATTTATGGTTTTCGAGATTTTTATTTTAAATTTCGAATTTTCCATTATGCATTTTTACCTTCAATTTAATTTTTGAAACATGTTAATTGCAATTTAGTAAGTACCGCCAGCATTAGTATTACCGGATGTACATCACGAGGAGGTTGTTGATCGTATTTTGTACATGATGTAGCCTTGATAAAGTCTGATTGATTTAAATCATCTGAAATAAATTGAAATGTTCGAACTGTCTGCTATTTTGAGCAATACATTTTTGCAAACGTGTTTGGACACAATCAGTTGCTTGTACGATCTCCTCATTACTGATTAATTATCAGGCATCTCGAATTCTTTGTTTATGTCACCACCTCTGGTTGTTGTCTTTTATCCGTTCTTATAAAAAGAAATCCCTAGGCGTCAAATCGGGTGATCTCGAAAACCATGCATTCATCAAAAAATGTCAGAAAACGGAAAATGTATATTTTGACGCAATCAACAAGATACATGAATCAAAATTTGGTGCTGTCTAACTTATCAGGACGTTCCTAAATCTGGTTGTAAAACAATTGTCACATTTTATCAAATTATGCTTTTTCAGATGTTATGCCATGGATAATCTAATGTGGCATGACATCGCTTTATATTTTCCGAACTTCATATTTATCCTATAAAATAATAAACACTTGAATGCGAACCAACTATTTTTGTATACATTATCACGTCCATCATAAGCACTCAATTATCTGTTATACAAAAAATTAATAAAACTTACGTTTTCCTGTATTCTGACCTTTGTTTTTGTTATTCTACTCCGTGCTGACGATGAAAAATGAATTCTTTTATTACTCATTAGCTGTGAAATTGATTTGTACAGCAATCTCTTCACAAACATTTTTTAACTTTATTTTAATAGTAAAGATATTTTTTAAACCATAGTTTTCTATAAAATTACTTGCAATGTTATAGTGCAATCGGATAATACAACCTTTCTTTGAGGTGCCATTAAATTACCGGCAACAAGTGAAACGTTTCTATGTTATGTTGCTACGGAGTGCTGTTCAAAGTTGTTACGCGACGATATTACGTTATGAGTCTATACGTACCTTTTATTTTGTTTTAGAAAAGTGCTACAACTTCTATCAGTTTAGCTGATAGACTCACCTTGTAGACCAATTTTAATGCATAAAAGATTTCTTAAGTATGGTTCTAGCCAACTCTGCCTGTCTGTCTATAGAAAATAGGCAGGAATTTAGTAATTTATTCCAAAAATAAATTGTTATTATTTCTAAGTAGTCTAGATAGTTTTAATTGCGCAAAACCAATTTTCATTACAATAGCTACTAACATCAAGGTCGCTGCAAAATTTTTTTATTACGAAAGTTAACGGATTGTTATGTAATAAAATTGCAAAAGCTCATGTCGACTGAAATTACGAAAATCGACATAATTCAGTTTCAATCGATTGTTAAGTACCTTTTGTAAAAGAGTTAAGCAGTAAATAAATTTGTGAAGACATGTTTAAGATACTTGGTGACTTTGCTCTTTATATGCAACCGTAAAAAAATTAAGCTGCATCTTTCAAGAGATGTAAATTTTCAGTTAAAGATGACGAGAGACCTGGAAAATCGATTTCTATGGCTATCACAGAAAGCATCCATACAATTCACAACATGGTATTAAATCGTCGAATTGGGATAGGACATATCTGAGATACCAAAGATTTCACTTTTCTTTCTTCAGAACGAATTCCCAAATATTCGAATGCGGATCAAAAGCGCTCCATCTGCAACGGTTTTGAAGAATATGCTAATTTCTTGAACCGTGTTATTGTTATGAGTGAACCTGGCAACATTTCTATGGCCCAGGAATGGCCCAGGTCGATGGAATGGAGACACTCTGGTTCTTCAAAGCAAGACGTTTTGTGTGCAGAAATCTACTGGAAAGATTCTTGCCTTTTGGGATTCACGTGAAGCAATTATGATTAATAAGTCTGAGAAAGGCAAAACAATAAATGAAAAATACTATTCCACTTTATTAACAAGCTTTTGAGAAAATCATATAGCAAAAAGACACGTTAAATTGACTAAATGTGCTTTATTTTTACAGGACAATGCGCTTGTGCACAAGTCGCGTATTACAATTAATAGATTTAAGAATTAAAATTCAAATTTCTTGAACGTATCTTTTATTTACCAGATCTGGTTTCTCCAGACTGTTATCTGCTCCCTCAAATGAAAAAATGTTTGAGAAGACGTACATTTTCTTCGAACTATGAAATAATAGAAGCTATACAAAAGTTGTAGGACCGTTATGATAGATGTATTACTTTAAAAGATAAATATGTTAAACATACAAATATTTTCATTTTACAATGATAGGCTAAGAATTTTTCAATACACGTACCACTAATTACACGTTGAAACCAAGTATAGTGAGTTATATTGGGAGTCAACATTAATAAAAAAAATAGATCTACTGGTCAAAGACGAAATGTGGTGTACAATATCACGTTAGTTTTTAAAATTTCCACTGGTAAGGCTCTCTAACTCCTCAAATCTCAGGTGGGTAGTGTACCATAGATTAAATAACCAGACTACAAAACACAATGTCTTGTATGCTTTGGTTCTTAAATAATTACTATGTGTAATTAACAAACTAGATTGCAGGCTGATATTCGAGGATAGTTGTTAGTATTAGATTAACAATTGTTAAGTGAAGTTGTTCTAACTTGTTTAATTAAGAAACCAGATATCAGTAACAATTTATTGTCATAGTATTTGGATGATACAGCGAATTACAATTGAATAAATATTAAAGTTATTGACAAGAGTGATATAATAATAAATACAATCTTACGCGAACGTATACAAAGGAAACAAACAAAGGCGTCTGTCATCTAGAAGATGATGTATTCAATGCATCAATTAGTCGTCATATGCAGACTCGTTGTGGATGGAAATGTTCTCTGTTGAATTCAAATTCACCAGAAAGAAAATTGAACAAGTAGTCTATTCAAATTTAATTAATTGAGAGGCATTGAAAAATGTAAACCAATTACTGTCTATAAGAAAAGATAAAAGTGGCAACGCGAGTGATGCTCACGATGTCACAATAAATTCAGGAAGATTCTTGAATAAACACTGTAGTCAGAGGCAAATGTTACTTAACAAAAGGTAAACTTAAGGCGGTTGTGATAATTTTAGAATATAAATATTTAAATTTCTAAGCCAAAAGTAAATTTAATGAAATGTAATAACCAATTTGGAACCGAACCCACCCAATTTCATCTAATCGAAATATATTAGTCTGTAAAATATGTTTGGGGATCACATGGAAAGCAAAGCAGATCAATCAAATTGTTTACAGAAGAACTGACAACTTCCAGCGGTCTCTTGATCGGTGATAATTTTTGTTCCCAAATTCATTAATAATTGCGCTTTGTAAGTAATTTCACACCGTAAAAGTAAAAGACAAAGTCTATTAAAAATATTAAATAAGGCTATTGGTGTAAATGATAGATTATAATCAAGGTCGCTGTCAACATCACACAAACCACACAAAATAAAATTAAAATAAAGAAACTCACTTAGAAGCGTTTGGATTCAAATATTTAATTATATAAAAATCAGACCTGTTCCCAATGGTCTCCTTAACTAATCTTCCGACCTAGGGACTTCCGGTCAACGATACTTATAAAAAAAAATTAATTTTGCTCAAATTTTCTCTAAACAAAATGCCAGTGCTTTTAGACTTCGAGTACTTCTTCATTTAATCAGAGTTAAAAATATGTAACAATTGTAATTAGTAATTGTAGATGTAAATGTAAATCAAATATTTATGATAGAACTCTCATAGTGAAAGGAAAGAGCGACCATCGTCTCAAAGGCCAGGTCAGAACTGACTTGACAATACGAGCACCTCTCGTTTCCTCAGATACGTGCGCGTCTGTTTGTTATCTGAAACATATGAGTTAAATTACTAGAATCTTCAAATGTTATTTATTAAATTGTTTTGTTATTATGGTTTCAATTAATCTTCAAATGTTATTTATTAAATTGTTTTGTTATTATGGTTTCAATTAATTCATAGAAAAACACATACAAATTTATACATATAATAAAATATAGATTCTTGAATTACAATTATATGAATTTATTTAATCCTATTTTAAAATAAATGATATAGAATTGTATATAATATACAAGGTGTAGCAAAATATGTTCTACAAACATAAATATAAATATAATAAACGGGAGGTTACATGCGCCCTCGTAGTAAAATAACGTAGGCTGTAATCGCCTATAAAGCGCGATATAATAATCTTTAGTCGAACGAGGCGGTGCTATAAATGACTGCATCCTACCTCAGTATAATAATATTTATTTTAAGTGTAATAACTCTTAGTTTACATTAGTTACCCAAAGATATAAATGCAATGACCTTAAGGATTAGTTTACCTGTAATTCTAGAATATCTCTAAAATCAATAAATGTATCTTTTCAATAACTGATGCATCGAATAAAAAATAGACATATATAAAATTTTAAACCAATTCTTAATCTAATTTATAAAGCATAAAGTTCTATAATAAATTTAGGTCAACGTGCACTTGTTCTTTTTAAAAGAAACCCCCTTCTGTGTGAAGATTATGTTTTGGGTATATCAGATAGAGCTAATTCTTTGTTTAAATCTTTCAACTTAAACTACAAAGGCTTTGAAAAATAATTATGGCTAATCGGTTGTAAAAAGATACTTATTTAAATAAATGAAGTTAAAATTGTCCTCATAATTTTAATTGCACTGTGTAATATTTATATTTACACGTGGTTGATACCCGCATCAACATGTGTATTGGAAAGGAACATATTTTTAGACCACTTATTGTGAAGATATATTGTGGAACATTTCCGATGCCAACTTGTTTTTTGTACACATGAATTTATAGATGATTTCTAACCGTAATTTAATCACCAGAACCATAACGAAAAAGACGCTGCGTACTTCTCAATTTATCCTTTAAACATCGTCTGTGATTATTGATAGACGTTTCTACTTTTAATTTTAAAGTTTTATGTGCTACAGGAAATGCCTCTCGTTGTTGGAAGCAGTTTTGTATATTGAAGGCAAATCATTTTTACTTTTCATTACCCTATGTGAAATAGAGGTAAAAAAGAAGTTATTGTTTTCGTCCAAAATTTTTGATAACGAAATTTTAGTGGAAATGCACGTTTTATAGTCCCCTGAGTATGAAAATTGTGTCTGTGTGTACCTGTTAACACGATATCGAAAACGAAAAGTCGTACATGCACAATACTTTATATTTGAGTTTGCATTTATCCGGGCATGTGGACGCAATAATTTCACTAAAATCCAATAACCAGAAGCGCGACTTTACTTTTGTCATTTTTTGGTCTTCCCAGATTTTCTCGAACTCGGCTCTAACGATTCTTTTTAAAATTTAATATATCAGGGGCGTAGCTAGCTATATTTATGGGGGATCTACATTTCTAAAACGATGGGCCTTTTTTGGTCCGTATAAAATTCATGCTTTTTAGGTAATAAAATACAACGCTTTTTTAAGAAATAAAACTCAAAATTACTAATAATTAATAATTTTATTAGGAAAAATGCGTCGTTCGGGAGCGTTGCGGTTAATTCAGTAACCACCTTTCACTGCGTGTCTGCTGTCTTTAGAGAAGCTCAAGGTTCACTATCCATTATTTTTCCATTCAAATATATAAGCAACCATGTTTAAACATGACGTCATTTTTAAAAAATACTTCCGTCTACATTACATAAAACCATAATTTATTTCTCTCAAATATTCTACTAACCACTGCGAAAATATAGTATTAAAACACAGTTGTACATCGTTTACATTTATGTGGGCGTAACTGTACTTTTGACCTTTTAACCTTAGTTACCCACCCTATAATTTGACTCTTTAGTTTGACCTTTGGTTTGACCTATTACCTTAATCCTTTTGTTTAAATACTTAATTAAATTTTTAACATTCTCTTTTGATGTGATCCCTCAGATGGATCCTTCAGTTTGCCCCCTTTAAAGTACTGGAAGACGGTGTGAGATCTTTTTAGAGCGAGTCTTCCGAATCCTCCGACCCCACTTGGCTACGCTGGTGAATATTTCTTAGACCTTTAGTGCCCTTTCATATGTTCTAAGGTGGTTTCTCAGAAAATTTTCCGTAAATCGGGTAACCGGAAGTACTTTTACCATTAAATCTGAATAAAATAACTGTGAAATCAAAAGCCCTGGCTAAATGAAAATTTATATTTGAAGTCATAGTCAAGTTTGTGTCTAAAATAACTGGAAGTACCACTTTATTTGTTATTTTTAGATATTTTCTGAAGTTTTCGTTTTGCGTGATTCTTGAAATCGGCTCCGATTTTTTTAAACTTAGTACATTTCTTAGCGACTTAACTCCGTTGAATGTGAACCAGGCAGTTTCTCTAATAAATCGTTGAAAATCGAGTAACCGGAAGTAGGTAAGTTGTGAACAACATGTTGCTATAATTTTTCTGAAATTTGCTTTTTATAGCCCCACGTTGGGTGTGCTATATATTTATGCTATATTTATTTTGATAATTTGTTTTGTGAATGCCCCACGTTGGTGGCACCAAATATTTATGCTATGTTTTTTTGAATCTTTTGATTTTCCCGCGTTGTGCGTCAAAATATATGCTATTTATTTTTAATTTATATTTTTAAATTGCAGCCCCGCATTGGGCGTGCCAAATAATTGTTATGTTTT